>WEIV01016807.1:38475-62315 GCA_013390005.1 Calyptomena viridis
GCTCCGGACCGGCACGGGGCACTGGGAGGGACCGGGGTCCCGGCCCCACCCCGTTCCGTGCTGGGATGGAGCACCGGCGCGCTCCCCACTGCTCCCGAGTGCTCCCCGCACCGGCCGGGAACGGGGCACCGGGAAGAGGCACGGCTCCCCGCTCCATCCTGGGACAGGGCACCGGGAGGACACAGGGCTCCCCAGTACTCCCCAGTACTCCCTGCTCTTGCTCGCATGGCGGGGCACCGGGATGGACACGGTACTCACCACTGCTCCCCATTCCTGCCCGCAAGGACTTCCCGGTACTCCCCCCTCCATCCTAGGACGGAGCACCGGGAGGGATTCAGTGCTCCCCATTCCAGCCTGGGATGTGGCAACAGGAGAGACACAGCTCTCCAGTGCTCCTCGCTCTGGACTGGATGGGGCATGGGGAGAGACAAGGATGCCAGGGCCCTCTGCTCCATCCTGGACACGGCACTGGCAGGGCCTGGGTTACCCCACTCCACTGTGGGATGGGGCACCAGGAGGGACACGGCTCCCCAGTACTTCCCAGTGATCCTTGTTCTGGCCTGACACAGGACATCAGGAGGACCCGGGGCTTCCCAGTGTTCCCTGCTCCAGCCCAGGATGGAGTACCGGGAAGGACACAGACCCCCAGTGCTCTGTCGCTTGTTCCAGGTCTGGCCCTGGGGGGTCTCTGTGCTGGGATATGTCACAGGCAGAGCAGCAGCTGCCAGGCAGGGGCTGTGGCTCAGCCCCTGTGTCCCCAGCAGCCACAGCCACGGCAGGAGCCTCCCAACAATCCCAATGGGTGTTAAACAGGGTCCAAACACGGGGAGATGGTGCCTGCAGACATTCAGAAGAGTCTGAATTGCTTTTCCTTTGCTTGTTCTGGATCTCGAAAATCGGAAAATTTTGATTCCCTTGGCAGATCCGCATTTTTTCTGTGCTAAATTAGGAGTAGAAAATACCTCCAGAAGTAGCAAATACCTCTTGGCACATTCTCTCTGCCCCTCGCAGTGCTTCAAGCAGCTCCAGGGGCCTCCAGGATGGGGCTACTGAGGTCTCAGACCCTCTGGAAAACACAAGGAAGGGGGAAGGGGATGGAGCAAAGGGCTCTGGGCACATGGGGCAGGGGGGCTGCAGCGTGTGCTGCTCAGCACAGCCCTTCCCAGCCAGGGTCTGCAGCCAGCCCTGAGCATCAGCCTCACACAGAGGGGAAAAATGTTCCCCGGGCTCCCTCCCACGCAGCAGCAGCTGTGGAATTTCTTGAGGTTGTAGCAGAGGAAACCCTGAAGGTTATTTCTCTACAAAACAGACGGTTCACATATTCCTGATTTTCTTTTTGCTAAAAGGTCCAGGGTTTGACTTAAAAGGCTCTTTGCCTTTGCAGTATGATGCTGCTCACTGTGGCAAGCAGTTCTTCCCTATGATCCCATCCCCTGCACACCTTGTGGCTGCCTGTGCCACTGGGTTCATAGACAGCAAGGGGAATTTGGTCCCTTGGTCCTGGAGTGGAGACAGCTCATTCCCCCTGTGCCACTCACTCTGGGAGCACTCACTTTAATTGCCAGCCAGGCAGCTGCAATCAGCAGTTTGTCCAGCTGTTTTTCCTTCCCTGGGCTGCTTTTGATAATTCCAGCCCCTGAGGCCACATTCCCATCTGAAACAGCAGTGGGAATGCTAAATACTGCTTTTAGTGCAGCAGAACAGCACCATTTGGGTTGTTTCCTTTCATTTCTCAGCTCCGTGCCTGGCAGCATGGATGCAGAGAGGCACGGCCTGGATGCATGGAAGCCATCCAGATGGTGTCAATGCCTTTCCCAGTCCCACTGCTGGAGTGGAGAAAGCACCACGGTCCTTGGAGGCAGGGCAAGGCACTCTGACTTCACCTCTTTTGGGCAAACAGCCTCACCCCGTGGGTGCAGTGAGGAAGATGTGCAGTGATCCAGAGTAGAGAGCTCATCCCACAACCACTGCTTCTGCCTGGGACCTCCTGCTCTCCCCTTCTTCAGCAGTTAATATTCCTATGACAATTACATCGATTAATTATGTGGGATGGAGATCCAAGGCAAGTATTGCTGGTGGTGTCTGCTAATGGAAATACAGAGTCCAAAGTGCCCTTAAGTGCCTGGTCCCAAATTGGGAGGCTCACCCTGAGCAGAGGATACATCAGGAGGGGAGCAATAGGGCTGGCAGACTGGTACAGAACAGGGGGACTTGGCTCCAGCACTGGGAGGCTCAGCTCCAGCACCTGGGGGACTTGGCTCCAGGTTTAATCAAAGACAAAAATCACATGGCTCCTCTGCCCAGCCGGGTCTGTGAGAGCTGTGGCCTGAGAATTTTGGAGATGCCAGGATGTTCTTGAGGGTCTCAGTGCTCCCCAAGCAGAAGCGCCGCTGTTTGGGGGATTTTTCAAGCAGGCTTGGCTCCCCCAGGCTCCTTCACTTCTTTGGAGCCCCTTCATGTCCTGGGGCACACGGTGGGCACGGGCAGCTCAGGACTTGGAGTGGTCCCGGCTCGATTTGACCCTCTGCAAGATACCAGGAGCGTAATTCCCATGACGTGGAGCTGCAGGACAGGCTGTGGGATGGGAGGGCGCAGGACGGAGGCTCTGGCCGGGGCTGGCACGCAGGAGTGAGTCGCAGCTTCCAGGCATGCCAGGGGCGTTCGTCAGGGCTCCTGCTTCTGAAGGGGAGCAGGCGGGGGAGGAGCTGCTTGAAAAATTACTATTCACAGAAATAGAAACTTCCTGCAGAAACACGCGTGCGTCGGTGACAAAAGCCCAGCTGGGAATTTCTCCCTGGCAGCAGGAGCGGTGGGAGGGGAAGGGGCTGGAGAGCAGGAGAGGATGAGGGGCAGGACTGGGGGTGCTGCCAGGGCCCTGACCTTGGCTCTGGGAGAAATCTCTCCTTTTTAGCTGGAAAAATCATTGTTTGTCTCCATTGTCCTCCAAACTGCCCCTAGGAGGAGGAGCTGGCAGTGCAGCAGGGATGAGCTCCGTGCCCCCCATGCTGAGCCATTCCCTCCAGCAGCACTTCCTTGGAGACCTGTCTGGATGCTGCAGAGGGGGGGGAGGCCCTGGAACAGGGTGCCCAGAGAAGCTGTGGCTGCTCCATCCCTGGAAGTGTCCAAGGCCAGGTTGGAGCAACCTGGGATAGTGGAAGGTTCCTGCCCATGGCAGGGGGTGGGATGAGATGAGCTTTAAGGTCCCTTCCAACCCAAACTATTCTAGGATTCTATGATTCCATGCTTCCCCAACTGACTTCCATGGCAGGGTTGAGCCCATCCTGGCATTTTCTCTGCCTAATCTCTCCAGCCCCCTGAACTTTGTTGTTAAGCTGCTATTATTAGTCTCCTTTCTTGGCATAGCCAGGAGCTGTGTCAGAGCCCACCAGTCTATTTATAGAGTGCTCTGAGCAGTTTTGTTACTTGTGTTAATTAAATTAATCCCTTCTGAAGCAAAGTAAAAGACTTTAAGAGCTCAAGTTTAGTTCCTGAGACAACATTCCCAAACCGTGGCAATCCAGGTAGCACCTCAGGCTGCTGGATGCCCTGATAATCCTTAGCCTTCAGCACCAGGAAAGGGCTGCTCTGCTCAGTGGGAGCAGAATTCATGGGAATTCCCTGGGAATTCATGGAGTGGGATGGCAGCAACCTTGCCCTGAAAGACTGAGTCCCATGAAACCCTGCAAGGGATGGGATGGAGGGGAAATAAAACAGCTTTTTCTATCTAGATAGATATTAAGCTAGATAGGTTTTAATCTAGATAGGTTTTAATCTAGATAGGTTTTAATCTAGATAGTAATAGATTTAGATACGCAATATATATTTAAATGATGGATTCATCCTTCTCTATGAAGGAAATGTAGTGAAACAGCATTATCTGACTTTAAAATCACTGGAATATCTAAGTCCTTTAACTTGAGAGCACTTTCTGTTTTCTTTGGGACGTAACTAGTCCTTACAAAGTTTATTCCATTTCATGAAGGCTCTTCTCTTATCAGGTCCCTGTGAGATAATCACAATCAGCTGGGCTGTCACCATGGGAAAATGCTTATGCCACTGCATGGCAATCACTTGTTATCAGGGCAAGATCATTTTGTCAAACAACAAGAGACTGGATGGGAAAAAACAGCATCCAGGAGCTACAGAAACTTTGGGAAAGGTGAAATTGGTCACACATTGAAGCCCAGTACTGCCAGGCTGCTGCAGCTTTGGCTCTCTGGTGCTTTAAGACTGAGTGGCATCAGTGGCAGGGGTGTCAATCAGCCCCTGGGGCAAGTTAAGGGACATAAATTAATCAGGAAATCAGCACATGAGTTGCAGGTTGTAAAATCCACCATCACATTTGCAGTTCAACTGGGCTGATTCATCCCACCAGTGTTTTCCATAGGGAATGGGGGAAACTCCCCATGTTTGGTAAATTTGCTGCTTGTAAATGAAAATGCTGTTGCCTCCCTGCCTGGCACTGGGAACAAGCATCTGTTGGACTGCAGAGTTTGTGGGATACACTGCTGGAGATACTGCTCACAATTCCATATGTCCCCTGGCACTGCAGTGCCTGTGGCACCAGAGCCAGAGCTCGTGGGGAAACCGAGGCACAGAGTGAGGGCAGGCAGGTCCAAGCTCAAACCTGGATCACTGGCACATGACTCTGTGATTCCTGGCTGAGTGGATGATGCACAGGGGCTCAGAGATTGTATCTGATGGGCAACACTTGTGACATGGCCTCTCCTGTGGGCATGTGCAGCTTTTTCCCCCTGGGCAGCACGTGCCAGGCATTGCTGGGGTGTTTAATCTCCAGGTGCTTTATTTAGCAATATCAAACACTCTCCTGCTCCTCAGCTGCTCCGTCCTGGATTTAATCACATCCCACGTGTCTACTGGGGGGGTTGCTAAAATCCTGGTGCAGGCTGTGAGTTCAAGGGGGTGACAGACAGATGGACAAACACACTTGCAATCAAAATTCTCCTTGTCAAATGTAGTCCCATTATGGAGGGGGCTTCTGGATGTGGCCGTGCAGACAGTGACTCCCCGACAGCTCTTTCAGTGCCCCTGTGCCCATCCAATGCCGATGCACCCCAGCAAAGCCCTGTTCCCTCCTGGCTCCAGCATCACACCAGGATGCCCCCAGGAAATGGCAGCTCCCTGGGGCAGGGATCTGGCAGCCCCCATCACTTGCAGCTCCCCTGGGATTTTTATCACTCAACAAACAGAGCTTTGAGAAATGTCACTTCTCTCCACTGCTATCATCTCTCTCCTGTGGCCTGTCAATGTGACACCACCCAGGCTGTGAATACCCCATCCCTGGAAGTGTCCAAGGCCAGATTGGAGCAACCTGGGATAGTGGAAGGTGTCCCTGCCCACGGCAGGGGGTGGAATGAGATGAACTTTAAGGTCCCTTCCAGCCCAAACCATTTATGATTGTGAGGTCGTCCAGAGCACCAGGAGGTCTTGATGGATGTGATTTCATTCCCTTGCTCAGGGAATGCTGCAGGAAGAGCTTCCTGTCCTGAGCACAGCACAGACGTGCAGGAGGGATGGGAAGAGCCTTGTGTCCTGGGAAAAGGCTGGGTTTGAGCCCTGAGGGACGTTTAACCTCTTCTAGCTGGGAAGCCACTTTCGGCATTAGATTTTTGAGTTAGGTGCATCCTTCTATGGGGCTTCACCTTCCCTGCAAGGGCCATATCCACGCGGGACTCTCCTGGCAGATGTTTGGGTGATGTGCCCATCTTTCTCCTTCCCACGAGTCGGGCGAGGACCATCTCCGGGTCGAGTTTCAGTGTCGCTCCGTGGGAACAGCAGCTGCAGGATCTCACGCTGTCAGCAGATGCCAGCAAAGAGCCGCCCTGCAGCCACCGGGGGCTGCCGTGGGCTGGAGGTGGCCGGAGCCCCCCACCCTGGGCACTGGGGCACCTTCTGCTCCAGCCCACCCATCCAGAGGGGTGCTGCCTGCTGGGGCACAAACCCCTGAGGGGACCTGGAGGAGCTCACTGGGGCTTTGCCTCCAACTGAGAACACTCACACTCAAAAATTGGAGCATCTGCAGCTGCTGGAAAACTGGTGGCACCAACTAGAGAACTGAGGGATGGGATGACCCTCTGGCTCATCTCACCAGGCATGGCTTTGTGTCCCGGAGGCCCAGGACAGCCCCCATGGGGGACAGGGGACACACTGCCCCTGGGCTGCCCACTGCCTGCCCAGCCTGTTGGTTATCAGAGTCAGAGTGGTTTGGGTTGGGAGTGACCTTAAAAACCATCTAGTCCAACCCCCCTGGCAGGGACAGGGACACCTTTCACTAGACCAAGTTGCTCGAAGTCCCATCCAACCTGGCCCTGATGTCCCAACAATGAGGCATCCACATCTTCCCTGAGCAAACGCTGGTCCCAGGTCTCACCACTCTCGTCGTAAAAAAATTCCTTCTGTATCTAGGCTAAGAGGACACTGGAAAGGGATCCTCACCTCTCCTCATTGCTCAGTTATTTTGGACTCCGGGCTGGCCCCAGCCCGGTTTTTTGGGGAGGGCGGTGTCCAACGGGATCCTCCCACATGCCCTGACATTCTGCTCAGCACCATGGGCGCAAACACCGCCCTCCCTTTAATCCACTCTCCCTTTCCTCACCAAATTCCTCTGCTAAGGACTTGGGAGGCACCTCGTGCTTCCCCCCAGCTTGGCAGGCATCCGCGACACTCCTGCTCCACAACAAGAGCTATTTTTACCCCCGAATGCATGCGTGCTCCCCTTGCCCAGCCTGCTGCCCTCCCCATGCCCAGTACCGTCCCCCGTTCTTGGCTGGGCCCCTGCTGGAGCCGGCACCAGGCTCTGCTTGTATCCCAAACACCCCACAGCCAGAGGGGGGTGCAGGAGGGGCCTCTTCCCTTCATTTGTGGGCATCATTTCTGTGGACCCATCCACTGCCCCATGAAAAGCAAGTAGCTGAACTTGTTTTGTAGGAGGATGTATACATGTGTATGTGGTCCCTGCTATTTCTCCCTTCTCCACTGTGTTTTCTGGTCTTCTCAAGTGAGGCCCAGGGGATCAGCATTGGCCCTTTGCCAGGTATTTTTGATGGTCAGAGAAGGGTGTTGGGCTTAGAAAAGCCTCAGTTCCTTGGACTTGGGGGTCAGGAAGGGTCTGTGAGCATTCCCCATCCTTTTCCAGACTTCTGGACCCCGTGTGCCTCAAAGGGACCTGTCACAGCCCTGAGCCCTGGGGTGTTGCCAGGACACTGCTCGTGTCAGTGCTGCTTTTAAGGGCTTCTTAAACTGAGCATCAGGGCAGCAGCTTGAACTCACAAGGCTCCAGGAAGGGTGAGCAGGGGGATCCCTCTGTTTTCCAAGGTGGATGCTCCATGCAGGAGCCCTCAAGGGGCTTGTACAGGGGCTGGAGTGGCTGCAGAAAGCCCTGCTGTGAGCTGCCCATCCAGCTCATGGCATCTCCAAAGGAGTCGTCCAGCAACCAGGGATGGCAGCAGTGTCCCCCTGGGGAGGGACACCCTGAACATCCCCCACTGCCCCAGGCTGGCCCCCTTTCACCTCTGATACAGCCCTTTGCTCATCTCCAAAGGGAGGTTTTAATTTACCCTCTTGGCTGGCGAAACCCTATCCCAAGCAATTCCCCAGCCGTTCCTCCGAATCGCAGTAACTACCTCATTACTTTGATATTAATAGAATTCAGATGGCCTGGAGAAGATAATTGAAATTAGCCCCGTGCCGGTGGTGAGGGGGAATGGAGGGGACAGGGGAGGACTGAGCCAGGTGAGGGGGCTGCTCTGTGCCAGGGGGTGAGCCCTGACCCCCGGCTGGATCCTGGTCTCCAGAGCAGGTTCTGGGGACAGCAGTGCCCTCAGGGCTGCAGCTCAGCCACTTCCAGTCCAAGGGATGAAGTATTGCCTGTGGTTTGCTCAGTGGTACCAGAAGTGGGAAGCAGGATGGACGCTCATCCCGGTGTCTGTGGGGCTCCTCCAAGTCAGACTGGAGGATGCCTGGCCAGACACTGCCTCTGCTCTCAAGCCACTGCCCCTCTTGTTGTCCCCTGCCTTGTCCCCTGCTCCAGGCCAGGGCATCCAGCAACCCCCATCAGCATCTCCTGCCATGGGGCCATTCCCATCCTTTCTAGGGGGAAAAAAAAAGGAAAAAAAAAAGATTCATTATCTGCAAAAGCACAAAGGCAGCACTGTGAATGGCTGTCACAGGCGATGCCGGGCCCGCAGCCGGTGCTGCCCGGTGGGACCCTGCCGGAGCCATCCCGCTGCCCCTCCGGCCCCGGGTCCCTCCGGCTCCCACCCCACCTGCTCCCGTCAGATGGGAGGTGACCCCGACAAAGGCCGGGGCCGCGTCTGCCACCCTTGGGCTTTGCCCTGACACGTGTCTCCTTAACCTCTTCCTTGGGACCAGCTGCTACCAGGGGACCCTCCTTTGTGGCCCCGGTGAGTGGCAGACGAGTCTCCCCATCTGGCCAGCGAGGCCTCGTCTGTTGGAGACCCCCTGCCCTAGCTTATAACGGCATTAACCTCCCCCTGCCCCTCTCCCACCCCCTCAACTGTCACCAAGCCCCCCAGGTCCCTGTGGGCATGTTGGGCTAAGGACAGACTGCATCCCACAGGGATTTACCAAATCGCTCACCCACTGCCAGCACCTCACAGGGACCCAGGGACCCCTGCCTGCACCTCTGACCCTGCCTGTGGGTATCCCAGGTGTCCCTGCCTGCACCTTGTCTGTCTGCACAGCTCAGGCAGGACAAGGCAGGATGAGGAATTTGCCTCCAGGGACTTAAAAAAATTCCTGCACACCTGTGGCTGCAGGTGGGGTGAGTCCAGTCTTGGCTTCTGCAGTGCGGGGAGTCAGGACCAGGAGCTCCAGCACCAACCACTGCCACTGAGCCACATGCCCTTGCTCCATGTTTGGTTCAGTACTGAGGTCCCATGGAAATTAGGGGATGCTGGGACACCCCAGGATGCCTGGCAGGCAGGGGACCATCAGTGACAGGATGCAAGGAGCAGCAGTGTGCAGGATCAGGCCCTGGAGCACGTTAGGGGAAGGAACAGGATAATGACAGGATTAGTTAGGTGAAGGAGCCAAAGTGGAGGCTGACATTCCCTGACTGCCTGGTCAGTGGAGTCCCCAGGCCAGGACAAGAAGAGACTCCACCACCACCACGTCCCTTCCCAGCCATCCCCAAGGAGGCCTTATCTGCTGCTAATGCTTCACAGGAGCCTCCCTCCCCAAAGCTTGTGGGCTTGGCAAGATGCTCCGAGACTGCATTTGCTCCAAATGGATTGTATCAGAGGGAGAACAAAGCACTGGAGAGTTTTCAAAGCGAAGTTGCGATCGCAGCCTGCACGGGAGGCAGCGGGTCCCCTCTGGTGGCACCTCCCTGGGGACTCAGTGGGGTCCAGGCTTGGCCCCAAAACCCACCAGGCTGTGGCTGGTGTCCCTCAGCTCTCCCTGCCTGCCCTGGCTCTGCCATCCCACAGTGCTGGCTGGGCAGGGGCCATTCAACAAGTGCTGGCCAGAAGACAACAGCTCCATTTTCACCAAAAAAAGTTTTGCTGCAAAATCTGGCCTTGCTCCAGCTGCAAATGAAAAAATTAGGTTGGCTATTTTTTTTTTCCCTGCTGGAAAGTTTCTTGAAGAGCTGGTGCAGGGCAGGCTCTGGAGCAAACACTGACCTTGGCATCATGCCCTTGCCTGCTTCTCTCCCCATCCCTGGTGCAGGCAGCTCCAGGCAGCAGCTTCCAGGCAGAGCAGCTGGAGGAGCAGAATTTTGTCCTCCAACACCTCAAGAACCTGGTGAAAAAAAGATAAATATTCTCTCCTCTGTTGATGTGAGCATAAATTGTAGTCACAGTGTGGATCCCCTGCCCAAGCCCATTGGAAGAGATGGATGCAGGTGATGCCATGACTGACCCAGGACACAATAGCCATGTGTTGCATGAAGCAAAGTGTGCTCAGTGCTTGTGGTGAGGTGTCCCTAAGGAAGCACTTGCACTCTGGAAACCATGCTTGTCAGGAAGGGCTGGAGGAGAAGAAGGAATCATGTGGGCAGAGGAAGGAATAAGGCCAGAAAGTCATGTTGGCTTGGCTTCCCCTCTGATCCACAGAAAAGATGGTGTCAGCAGTGAGTCAGGTCTGGGAGGTATGTGAAATCATAATTGAAGTATGCTGAGAAAAGAGCAAAATCCCACCAGAAAAAAAAAAAATGGTGGTGAAAATATCCCAACAACCCTCAAGCAAAAGCAACAGTGCTGGTGCAGATTCTGGAGCCTCAGTGCTGGGCAGAGACATGAAAGAGGGGTTTTGCAACTGGATGCATTTCAGGGTGCAAGGGGATACCTGCAGGATTGCATCAGGGATGGGGAAAAAGGAAAACAAATCCAGGAGCAGTGGCTTTCTGCTGCAGGACAGACACAGGGCACCACATGGCCCTGCAGCATCTGGTGGGGATCCACATGAGATTCCAGATACCCTCTCAATGCATTCCCAACCCACGGGAAATATCACAGCCACGAGGGCTCCTTTGGACAAGTGTCACTGAATATCTGGGGAAACAATAGAGCTGCTCAAGGCCAGGCTCTGTGAAGTGCCTGACTCAGGCACTATCACGTCATGAACGACAGAGTCATTTGTGCCAGATTAGCAGGAGGGACAGGGACTGAGCTGGGAGGTTCCCATGGCCACACTGAGAGAGATGCAGAGCAAGCGAGCAGCCTCCTGCAGAAGAGGTGGGGTGGTTCACTGAGAACCAGAGGGGAAAGATGTGGGAAAATCAACAAAAATGTCACAAATTCAGAAACTCAAAGGAAAACGAGGTCTGTGTGTCCTGTAGGAAGATGCTGTGAAGAGAAGAGCAGCACAGACGGGACAGTGTTGGGCTGTGGTGGGATGGGGAGAGGATCAATGCTGGGGATCACAACCAACCCCAGCCTTCCAGCCCTCCTGGAAAGCCCTGGACACCTGGCTGAGGATGGGAGCCAGGATCAAAGGCTGGAGTGTTGCACAGTCCTGCTGCAAACACAGCCCAATGCAGGGAAACACCAGAGCCAAACTCCAGGCAGCAGCAAAATGGCAGGACAGTGAACTTGGGCTGGGTGTCCATGCAAACAGGGCTGTGAAACCCTGCCCTGCACACTGGAGAGGGCCAGAGGGGTTGGGAAAAGCCAGATGAAAACTCGGCAGTGACATAAACCCAGTCCACATGGTACCACAGGTACCAGGGAGGGCCTCAGGCTGCTGCTCCACCACAGCAGCACCATGAGCTACATCCGGTGGGATCAGGTCACAACTGGGGACAGGAAACACAAGCCTCCCCTGCCCTCTGGATGCCCTGCAGCATCCCTGTGGAAGCGTGAGCTGGGCACCAAACCATGGCTGCCGAGTTCCAGGTGGGAACTGGGGCTGGATGCTGGGAGCCAAACAAGTGTGAAACAGAAACAAAAAAATGGTATTTTGTTATCGTAAATAAATCAAACAATTCATCCAGTTCAATGCACCTTTCAAAGCATGTCCACTGGATAAGACAAAAATGATGGCAGTAAGGAATAACTCTGTGAAAAGGGCTCCAAGCCCACGCCAAGGGCAAGGAGTAGGTAGGAGCAGCATAACCTGCACTTCTCATGGGTGACAGCATCTGCAACAGTGATACTGCACATGGAGAAACATCTGCCATTAAAGGGATGCTGCTCAAGAGGGCTGACACATTCCCAGAGCTTCCCTCCCGAGGTGGACACTGCCACAGCTCTGGGAATGAGCAAAAACCTTGTCAGAGCTGGGCTAGGCTGTGGCTTAGTGCTGGATCCTCAGTGGGCTCCCAAGGCTGGAACCTGCCTCCAAAACAGCTGAAAGCAGTGTGGAAAATGCCCATAGGGACTGCACAACAGGGAGGCAGGAGAGGTTCCTCCTCTGGTGGCTGGAGCCCCAATGTCACCATCTGTGCAGCTGCACATTTCCCTTCCAAACTGTCCTGGCCCCATGGAGCTCTTTGCCCTTGACAGGGAGGATGAACAAAGAGGTTTTACATAATCCCACACAATCTGCATAAGGCACTGCCCCACAACCTGCTGCTCTCACCCACCACGCCACAAGGAGCTCCTTCTCAGCCTGATTTCTATTCCCTGGCCACGTATCACAACCAGGAGTGAAATCCTGAGCAGCTCTGCCAGCCCCCTGGGCATGGATACCCACATCCAGTGGGGAAGCTTTTGCTCCAGCTGTGAACATCACACAGTCAACTGGAAAGAGACCAAAGTCGATCAGGGAGAGACCAAACGTGAAAGCATGTGGGGACATTTTAATGGGGATGCTCTGAGTGTGCCACAATGCCTATGGCTCATCCTGAAAGGTCCCCATCTCCTCTATCCCACCCCCAGGGAAGGAAAATCCTGCTGGAGCTCCGGTGCTGAGTTTTAGTCAGGGTTGAGCATTTCAGAACCATAAAATTTAGCCTCTTTGAGCTGAGAAAAGAAACTATCTTTTACTTATTACTGGTTTTGCTTAAAAATACAAAAGCAAAGCAAAAATTTAGCCCCAGCAGTCCCTGCAGGCAGTGGATGTGATGCAGTGCCTGGCTGCTACGACCAGATGTGTTTGGAAGGCTGGGAATGGCATATCCAACGTGTCCCTTCTCCTCACTGCTATCCACAATAACACTGTGACAGAGACACCTTGCAGCCACGTGGAAGTGGCACAAAAGCGGGTCTTTCACCAAAAATCACCCCAGAGGAAGAGCCCACCTGATGGCACCCGGCTGGGCATCACCTTGGGTTGCTCACTGCACAAGCAGAGCCAGCGGCATCTCAGCATCTCCAACCATTTCCAATAATACCACCCGAAGGCTCCAAAATGTTGGGAAGAAAATAAATATAGCTCAAAGGAGACGGAGAGATCGAAGGGAAATGGCCATTATCAGCCTCCATCTGCAGTAAAGAGCCAGCCATGTCCGGCACTCTGGATCTAATGGGTTTTTAATATTCTCGTGGCACGCACTGTGGTAAATATGGTAAGAGACACTTGGAGGTCTTGCATGAGCACCAGGACTCGGGGGGCTGCTTGCAGAGTTCAGGCTCTTCCTTTCCCTGCCAGCTGCCTTGTAGTTGTAGATGTTTCAATTATTCTGTCAAGCTGCATATTCCAAATTAAGGCCAGAGAAGTGTCTCTGTCTTATACAGAAAGAAAGGGAAAAATATATCCCTAAAAGGAAAAGAAATGAACTCAGAAATTAATAAGGCTGATTGACAATGCTGCTTTGGAAACTCTGGTACCATATGGCATCCTTGAATGGCTGCAGTGCTGTTAGGATGGAGCTGACCAGCTGGAGAGTTACTGTGGGTTGTTTGTAATTGTAATAATGGATATCAGATGGCTGGTGTGGAGCAGTTTATAAATGAGAACAGACAATGAGCTGCACTGTTTGTCAGGAAATCATTGCTGATATGGGCTTTGTGCTACCCACCACTCCCGGGTGGAGCTGGCTGCTCCCAGGGCACTCTGTGCTGCCCGCTGGTCTGGGTCTGGCCAGGAAAGGCACAATCCTGGGGCAGGTACTGCATCGGCCATCGAGGAGGGTGGTCCAGCCATGAGAGCTGACAAAGAAAGCTCTTTGCCCTCCTGGTACTTTGGGCAGAGCCCCAGGTGCCACGGGGAGATGCCAGCAAGGCTGATGTCCTTCTGGAAAAGATGTGACGTGCAGCCAAGGGGCCTCTCTGAGGAAACCAAAGCTTTGGGGACATGGCCGGGATCTGCCAGAGCCTCTGGAGCCAGCCAGGCTCATAGGGCTGCTGGGGGCTCAGATACTGACACTTCCAGATTGGGTTTTTTTGCTGAACAGCCAGAAAAATCATGACATTTCAGAATTTGCCAGTTAACGGATTTTTTTTTTTTCAAAGTCAGTAACAGTGAAATTCATTATTTCGATTTCTGCTGATCTCCAGCTCTGCAGTTTATCACATCAAGCGAAGCCTGAGTTTGGAATGAAAATGTCTCATACTTGTTCCATCATCTTTTCCAAAACGAAATTCCATCCAAATTAACGCAGGACATTTCATGGCCCATCTGAAATGTCCCTTGTGCTCCAGCTGAAGCCACCCTGTGCCACATGGCCCAGCAGCCTGGGGTAGCAAGCCCAGCCTGGGGGCAGGAGATGGCTGGGAGAGGAGGCTGCACTCAAGGCTTAGATGTTACAACTATTTTTAATTCCTTAGTGGTCCTGTATTACTTTTTACCCCAAAACTTTAAAAAAAAACCATAACCAAAGTGGATTGGGCACATTCCCCTGGCACCTGAAGCCCTTGGGCTGGGGAGCAGGGCAGTGCCAGGTGATGTGGTGGGGCAGGATAAGCACACCCATGTGTCCTTTTACACTCAAACCCAAACACAGCTTGGCAGGTCTTATTTGGGGCTCATGAGCCCCGACCCAGGGATGGAAGGAGCCCTGGCACTGCTGGGTTTCTCCCAGCTCGGCTTCAGGCTGATGGCATCTCTGGTGTCGGGGCCAGGGAGCAGCGGGTGCTCCAGGACTGGCCAGCCGGCAGCAGGGAGAGCTTTCTAGGAAACAATCTCCATGGGAAGGCGGCCAGGGCTGGAGCTGTGGCCATGCCATGTGCCAAGCACCAGGCAGGGCATCCATGAGCCAGCGTGCCCCTCTGCAGGGCATCTCCACAGCCTGGAAACACTCCCACTCCGTGCTGGTGCACAGAGCAATGGTGGGTGCTGTGGGGGTGTCACATCCTGTGCCATCCTGTCCCTGTGTCCAGGGTGCACAGGGAAGGGTGAGCAGAGGTGCAAGGGCACGGCCTGGGGGATCATATCCAAATCATCATCCTCAGCAAAACCCCTCCCTTGGCTCCATCATCTCCAGCCCTCACTACCAGTAACAGAATTCCTGCTCCTTGGATTTGTTTGGGTAAGAAATTAAATACTTCACACACACATATATATATATATATATATATTTAATGTATTTTATATATTCATAGTTATATGTTTTCTGTATATTCCTATATAAAGTTTTCTTTTATACTATTCTTCTACAGTATAGAAATAGTTTTTAGAAACCCCAGGGTGTACAAATCCTCACATAAAACCCTTGGTCAAGCTGGAAATAGGCGGGGCAAAGAGATTAAAGCCCATCTAGAAATTAGCAGGGAAGAAAACTTGCTCTAATCTGTCACCCCTAACCAAGCTCTGTGATGAATTCTCTGAAGAAATATGGAATCCTACTGCCAGTTCTGAAAACATCCCTGTTTATATTGGGTCATGGCTCTTCCTCAAAAGTCCAGTATTTCTTTTTTTCCAGTTCAGAGTGGATTATTTGAGTCTCCTTATTCACAGCCTTGGTTTCTAGGTTTTCATATAAAATGTGAGTTCTCCATTCATTTTAATAGCAGAGATTCAATTTGTCATATGTATTAACCACTAGTTAGGGAAAATTGGTATTGCATTACCATGCACCAACCATCATAATTAAGTTTGAATTTGCAGGAGGATGTTTTGGACACCCCTCTGGAGCTGGCCATGATCTGGGAAGCAGGAGGGCTGATGGGATCCCTCAGACTTGCCCATCACATCCCATCCCTGTGTCCCCACAGACATCCCAGTGACTCGATCACATTCTCCCAGTTTTAGCCTGAGGTTGTCACTTGATAGGAGAACTCCCCTGGTTTCTCCAGCTCAACTTGGGCTGACCTCATCAGTGATCTGAGCTGATTGAAGGAAGAGAAGTCAGAGAAGAGCCCAACGGTCTTTCCTGATGGGGCAATCGCTGTCAGAGCCTGTTGGTCTCCTCCTCCAGCCCTGGTCCCCTGGTCCTGAGCTCCCCGTGTCACTTTGTCAGGGCAGATGCACTGCCTACCACTCCCTATCACCTTTTTCAATCACCCTGACTGCAAGCCCTGACAAGCACTGTCAGCAGTTTAAATGCAAAGAGGATTAGATTTCAAAAGAAAGAGGTATTACATGTGAATCCACACTCAAATCCATACTCAAAAACACTAGTTTTTCTGGCACTACCATTCTGGAAACTCCAAGCACCTCACGCTGGGTGCAGACCTTCACTGGTGCCCAAGCATCCTTTGCTTCCTGTGGTTTAGTGAGCTCAGCTCGGCTTGACATCACTTTTTGGGGTGTCATCTGTTTGATCAGACCCCATCACCCCCCACTGCCTGCAGAGGGGCCCCACTCCCAGCCACGCTGGCGTCATTGTTGGTTTTTGTTTTACAGGGGTAATAGATCCTGCCCACATCCTCCCAGCCCTGGCCCACCCTGGCTCCCACCCACACACTGCTGCCATTAATGGGTTTACTTTGCTGTGCCTGGCAGGTAACGGCCTCCCAAAGGCTGTCACTTTGTCATCCCAAGCCAGCAGCTGCAGGGCAGGCGAGTGGCAGGTGGCAGCCCCACGTCTCCTCACACAGGGAGCGATGTTTGTGTGTCCTGGAGGGCTGGATTTGGGGTTCCTGGCTCCACTCTGAGCCCTGATGTGTCCCCAGCCCCATTGGCTCCTCTCTCTCGTTCCATGGGAACTTGAAAAGTCACCAAGAAACTGTTGAAAATCCAAGGTAGGAGCGAGCTGAGCACCAGGATGGGCACATGGTGGCTGTGAGCTTGGGCCCTTACACAGCCACACCAACCTGAAACCAGAAAAGGGATTGGGAAGGGATGAGCACCACAGCCAAGCAGGAAGAGCTGTCCCCAGCTGGGAGGAAGAGGATGAAAGCACAGTACCAGGGATGAAGGTGCTTTAGGAGCAAAAGGCAGAAATAAAAGAAGAGTGTGTGATGGTGAAGTGATGAGCTGCAAGACACACCAAAAATTCCTTCTGCTTCAGACACCTGCAAAAAATAACCTGTTAAAACCAAAGTTGGGCTCCTTCCCTGGCCTCCATTCATTCCCTATTTACTGAGACCCCAAACACCTCCATGGTGGCAGCTACTTTTGCTTTGTGTCTGTGTGGGCACACACGTTCTGTTGCTGCAAGGTGATACAAAATATTTAAAAACACACAGCAATCCCCAGGAAAGTGCTGGGTGCTCACATGAGGATGGGGATGGCCATGAGACGCCTTCATGGAGGAGCAGCAGATTTCAGGGGCATCCAGGGGTGTGCAGTGAGCCCCCATCTCCGAGCCTGGCTGTGCCCTGACAGGGGCTTTGGTTGTGATTGGCAAAACGGTCACTCCTGAGAGAAATGATGGGATTTACCCCAGAGGTGCAGGTCTGGCTGGAATGGAGCACAGCTGCCTGGCTGGTGGCAATGCTGCCACACAAGGAGCCACCCCGGGACAGCCCTCCTGCCTCCCCAGAGCCCCTGTGGACAAGGGACTGCTCCCAGCATCCCCAAATTCTCCGTCCTCAGCCCATCTGCTGCCTGAATCCCTGCTCCTGGCTGCAGTGTCGGAGTGGCTCCCACTCCTCATTAGAGGTCTCAGCCCCTGAGCAAAGATTAATCTGGCACTGGTGCGAATTTATCTGCTTGAAAAGAGAGGGACTGGCTCTGACCTCGCAGTCTGGAGGCTGGTGGGGAGTTTACTGTCCCCTGAGCTGTCAAGCCAATTCCCTGCAGTACCAAGCTGTTGTTCTTGGCATCTGCTAGGCAGAAAGACTGTGAAACACACCAAATATCTGTTTGTTTTAAAAGGTAAATATTAATTTCAGGATGCTGTTTACATAAGCAGACTCTTCGAGCTTGAACTCATTGCTTTTTGCTAGTGTCACATGGCATTAGTGTGTATTTAACATTTATTTAACTCTACTTGGTCCCGCTTGTGCCAGATGGCAAACAGCCTGCACGGCCAAGCAGGGCTTAGCTCGGTGCTGCTCTGAGTGTGACAAGGGGGTGGGCTGAGACTGCAAAGTTAAAAGTTTGAGCAGTTTTGTGGCTGCAGGCTCCTCAGTGACACCAAAACACACTGTGGCTCTGATGTCCCTGAGGCTGGGTGGCGACCCTGCCTCCAGGACCATGGAAAAAGCCAAAAGCCAGCAGCAAAAGACAACCAGGGAATCATCCTCTGACAAGTCCAAACCATTCAAGGGCTGGGCTTTCGTCAGCCCTGGCTGGGCATCAGAGTCTGATCACCTTGGTGTGATCCTGCCTGGCACTGAGCTCCCTCACTGCTCCCTAGGGAGCAGATCTGTGGATCCCAGCAGAGCTGTTCCCTCCCAGGTAATCACAGTTTGCATGCACTGGATGAGAAACCCAGAGCTGAAACCCTGAGCTGCACAAGTGGAGGGATGCCTGGTGACCTGGAGCAGATGACATGGAAAAAGACCCATGCCCTGGCTCCTGAGATCCTGAACAGAGAGTTTGTTCATCTCAGCGAAGAGCTGAGAGACCTTGCAAAATGATGCACAGCCCCGACTGCTGAATGCTCACATGTCTCTTCTGTCCCTCCTGTCATTTATTCTCCCAGCACAGGACATTTTTGGGCAGTGCAGCACTGTCAGTGTCACTGCTTTCTCAAACAAGGAAGAAACACAGCCAGCCTCTGGAAAACAAATCTGGCATTCAAGACAGAATCACCCTCCTTACGGCTGCAGCAGACACCCAGCAGCTTGAATATAGAAATGAAGATCAGAAATGGTTTCAGGGCCAGCATTACAGCTTCTGAGCTGGGCTGGACACTCTCATGCTCAAACATTCACGTTTGAAGAAAGGGATGAATAGTGTCCCCAGATTTTATCACAGAATTATTGCATGTTTGGGCTTGATAGCTGCTGTGTGCTCTGCCTCCCACCTGCTGAACAGGTCTCATCCCACCCCTCCTCTCCTCCAGCAGTTCTTGCTCAATCCAGTTCCCTCCTCCTCCCCTCAGACACGCCTTTCTCTCTGGGAATGCTGACCACTCTCATTGTGCCAGGAGAAACACTGACCAGACACCAGGACTGACCTTGGCAAACCACAAAGCTCCAGACCTCCCTTCTGGCACCATCTGCCTCACTCTCCTTTAACTCAGTTCTCACCTGTGTTAATGATACTTGTACTAGACTTTCCATTTTGCCTTGTTTTGGAAACCAGTTCCCAGTGAAGGAAGCAGGCAGGTTGCTCTGCCATGACCTGACCTGTGAGATAGACCCTTTATCTCTTTTCCCACTCATTTTTTATGAAAATAATTACTCTTTTTTCAGCATTTTTAGAGCTACATACACCTGTGAGATGAGCGATTTCTAAATAATGTTCCCTCTTGCTCTTGTGTTCACTGTTCTTTTATCAAACCCATTAATCCTGGGTTTAAATCCTACTAGATTTGCCTTCCCTGTAGAGGAAATGGGAGGACTGAGCTGGTGTGGGACCTAGGAGGGGGCAGCAAAGGGGTGAGGAAGAGGCAGGACAAAGCTGTGGAAAATAAGAAGGGCATATACATCTTTGCCTGATGTGAGCTTTTTCCAGCCCAGGCCTGTGGTCATCAGCTGAGACCTTCCCTCCCGCCAGCTCAGCATCCTGCTCCCTGCATTTAACACTGGTCTGCAGAGAGAATAGCCTCCAGCTGCCCTCAGTTACCCCAGAGTAACTGTCCTCTGCAGGGACAGAGCATCTCAAATCTGCTGGTGACACACCTTGCTCCATATCCTGCTGTACAAGGCCTCCCTTGAGGTGGGAACTCACACAAACCCACACTTTGCAAGAGCAGGAGCAGGGCTGCAAAGTTCTGGTCCCAGAGGTGGAGTTTCCCACCTGCAGCCACCTCTGTCATGTTGGTTTTATTCAGGGGGTGACTCAAGGCCATGAGGTTTCATAGAATCATAGAAGGTTTGGGTTGGAAGGGACCAACCCCCTGCCATGGGCAGGGATACCTTCTGCTATCCCAGGTTGCTCCAAGCCCCATCCAACCTGGCCTCGAGCACTTCCAGGGATGGGGCAGCCACAGCTTCTCTGGGCAACCTGTGCCAGGGCCTCCCCACCCTCACAGTAAAGAATTTCTTCCTTTTATCCAATCTAACTCTACTCTCTATCAGTTTGAAGCCATTCCCCCATGTCCTGTCACTCCAGCCCCTTGCAAATAGTCTCTCTTCATTTTCCTTATCGGTTCCCTTAAGGTACAGGAAGGACACAATTAGGTCACCCCAAAGCCTTCTCTTCTCCAGGCTGAACAATCCCAATTCTCTCAGCCTTTCCTCATAGGAGTGGTGCTCCATCCCTCTAACAATCTCCACGGCCTCCTCTGGACTCATTCCAACAAGTCTCTGTCCTTTCTGTGCCTCCTGTTTCCTTTGGAAGGACCTTTGCAGGAGCTGAAGGAGCACAGTGAGTGGAAGGGGACCAGACTCAGAATGATGCTTCACATCAGTGCTTGGGTACAGGAAACAGAACTGAAAAAAGCATGAGCTTAGGTGTGGGATGGCAGCAAATAATCAGAGCAGATGCCAAGTACCTGCTTGGACAGCAAGCACTGTTCCCCTGTGCACCAAACACAGAAGTGCTCCATGGAAAAACAGTCCATGACTCGACTGTGATATCCAATTTAATGTGCTAAAGATGGTGGGAGCACTTCTTGACTTATGGAGGGCATGTATGAGTATTTTTGTTGTTTACTGCCCATAGATATATATCATGTGTAGTGTCTGTGTATTTATAGTCCTAAAAGTGCTGTTTGAAAAACTGTGGATGCTCAGTGGGGTGTGATATATGTATATAAATACTTAGACATATATATCTACCTCTCTAGCATGTGTGTCCCCACATACTGCACTGGGCTGAGAAGTCTTTCTTGACCCAAATACATAGTGTTTAAATGATAAAAAGGTTTCCAAACAAAGTCCACATGCCTGTAGAGCTTCTCCTTTAAAACACAAGCCTATTTCAAGGACATAGCGAAGCATCAGCTGAGTGAACAGGTGTTGCTCAGTTGGACACAGCACAGAAATCCGTAGTCATAAAGGCTGGGTGGGTTTTTTCCTCTTGGAGCAAATAAACCCTGCTCTGTGTACTAATGTACCAGCAGAGCAAAAATTGCATCTGACGCCTTCGTTTGATGGCTGTTGATGTTTCTCAACCTCTACTCCAGCACCAGAGAGGAGGAGACAAACTCAGCTTGTTGTATGTGGTGGGCTGGAGGTGGGGAAGGGGTGCTCCCCGCAGGGCAGGCTGTGGCAATGTGTGTCTCAGGGTGACATGGCCCCTCTGCTCACACCATCAGGGTCTGGGGCTCATCCTCCCTACAGGACCATGCCCCACATCTCACCCACAATTCTGGCAGCACTTGTCTCAAATCTGAGAAACAGCACACAGAGCCTGTTCCCTGCTCACACCTCTCCCTCTCTGTAGAAGACACTTGCTGGAGGAGCAGCAGGATGGCAACATTTAAAACATGAGGTTGCTTCTGTGGGGAAGTCACATATACCTATGGAAATGTCCCCCAAACTGCTGTCTGGAGCAGCTACATCTTTCATTGGCATTGAGGCCTGCAACATCAAGCCCTGTGTGCAACTTTTACTGGTATTCTGTATTATTTAGACAATCCTCTCCTCTTTGAAGTTTCCCTCGGCAGCTGTTCTTTCTTTAAAAAACAAGCAGCAATGCAGACCCTGTAATGGAGCTGCTCTGTGCCCGCCATGCTTTGCCTTGGGCAACATCAAAGCTGTTGAACAGAAAGGAAGATGAAAAATACATTTCCTCCTCCTTCAAAGCTTTCCCCAGCACACCCCAGTGCTCTGCTTTGCTGTCCCAGCCCTCAATCACCCTCGTCTCATTCCCAGCAGCGAACACCTCACACCAGGGCATGTCCCCCAAGGTTGTGGTGCTCTGGAGGGACAGGACAAAAAGCAGAGCAGCAACAGCCCCACACCATGATCACAGCAGTTCCCATCTCCTCCTCTGCACTCAGGCACATGGAGGGGTCCAGAATAGATGAGCTTCAAGGAGATGCCAGGCTGTGTCTGAGAAGCATGTCCGGGTGGCTTAGGAAGCTGCTCCCACCACACTGGGCTCTGATGGAGCCCCAGCCTGCCACTCCCCGAGGGGTTTCACAGGCTTTGAGGACCAGCTAAATTAGAACAAAGCCCTTATCAGCACCCCACACAATGGTCCTTTCTGCTTCAGCAGTGTCAATTTGGCCACAGCAGGCTGTAGATGACACAAATGAAGTGGTGGTAAACACAGGGCAGAGCCAAGCTGCAGCCACCGTGGCAGGAGATAAGAGTGGCTGGGGGATGCAGGCTCTGGCAGACAGTGGCCAGGGCAGCACTGCTGCCTCACGAGGGGAGGAGGCAAAGCTATGAAGTTAAAACGAGGACAATGGGACTGGATGGATGGTCCTGTTGTTTTAGTGCAGAATTTGGGTCTGCTCCATCGTGGGACATCTGGGCCGAAGTGATGCCTGTTCTTGGCCAGCAAACTCAAATGGAGCCAAAATGTGGCTCCCTGAGCATCCACGGTGAGTCACTGCCAAGCTGCAGAGCTGAGCTTTCCACAGGCTGCTCCCCAGCAACCACCAGTCCAGAACTGGAGCAGGTCAAAACCAGTTTGCTGGGAGCATGGGCCTACTGGGAAACAGCAGCCCTGACTTGTGTGCCCTTTTTTCCCCAAGTGGGCCTCACAGCTCTCACTGCCTTGATTATACAGGCAGTATAGCTGAGGGGATGGATGGTGCCTTAGGGCAGCCAGTTTGGATCTCCTGCCCCATTCCAAGAGCTCTCCTGCACTGGAAGTGAGCTCTGCCAAGGCTGAGCCAAGAGATGGCAGGGCATCAAGAGCCACACTGGTACCAGTATGACTTGCTAACTGGTGGGAGACTGGGTTCTGGCTCTGCTTCCAGGACCACATATATATATGTTATTGCTGGGAAGAGAAACGCTGGCTATAATCCAGCTTGGAGACATTTCTTTCTCCTACAGCTATTTCCAAGTATTTTGGGACATCCCTGACCAAGCTGGCCTAGCTGTAGTTTCCCTGGGGAACCTGCAGTGGCAAATCCCTTCAGGATGGGAGCAAGGTTGTGCTTGGTTTTCAGAAGCCGATCAGACTTCAGCATGAGAAAAAGGTTCTTCCCCCAGAGGGTGGGTGGGCACTGAACAGGCTCCCCAGGGTTTGGGCACAGCCCCAAGGCTGCCAGAGCTCAGGGAGGGTTTGGACAACAGGGACAGGGTGGGATTGTTGGGGTGTCTGTGCAGGGCCAGAAGTCAGACTTGATGATCCTCATGGGTGCCTTCCAGCTCAGGATATTCCTAAATTTTATGAGGCTGCAGCCTTGACAAACCCAAGTAGGACTCAGGCTCTCAGTGAAGCTCCCACGAACCCAAACTCTGGCATTTCTGGGCTTTAAGGCACTTACCAGAGATAAATGCACTAAAAGCTTTAATTTGTAGGAGTGAAAACATGTCCCTTCTCTGACTCGGATATTTGGCTGTGACGGGACTCACTGGGACATTTCGTGGACACGGTTTAGTGATGGGCTTGGAATGTAGGAGGNCATTGCCCGCAAAGTGGGAGCGGCCTCGGGGACCCCCCACCTGCACACCCAGCCCGGCAGATGGGTTGTGTTTGATTTCCGGGCTGGATGGGGTCTGGTGGCCGGNTGTAGGAGGTGCCAATGTAGGATGTAGGGAGCAAAACGACACCACCTGTGGCCCCAGGGCTGGGCTGCAGACAAACATATTCATCCTCAGGTATCGTAACACCTTTAGAGGGGTGGGTACAGGCATTGTCACTCCTTTGGGGGAGGCGGAGAGACCTCAGTGGCGGCGGGGGAGTGGGGCTATACACCACCATTAAGCTAAAATTCATCACTAAATGGATACACAAACCTCCCCCCTTGCTGTACATCCCCCTCCTCCCTGCCCGGCTCCCGGGGCGGGCCGGGGAAGCCGCGCCCCCGGTCTCGTCACGGGGAAGGGCCGGGCCGGGCCGGGCGAGGAGGC
>WEIV01016807.1:62538-156213 GCA_013390005.1 Calyptomena viridis
GGGGGTCTGGTGACCGGGCACGGGGTTTTGGTGGCCGAGCACGGGGGTCTGCAGCCCCCGCTCCCCCCATCGCAGGGCGGTGGGTTGGGCAGTGCCAGACCCCAGGTATTATAACCAAAGTGGTTTTGTTCCCTCCTGGCACTTTCCCGCATTCCAAGCTCCCCCCTGGCAGTTCCCACATTCCGAAGCACATCCCTAAAATGTGCCAGTGAGTCCTGGCACGCTCAGATATCCACGTCAGAGCTGAGACACGAGTGTTGTCACTCGTACAAACTGAAGGCACTCGGATGGGCAGCGAGCGGGCACGTGTGTGTATGTGAATCCTAAGTATATGAATCCTGCCCATTGCAGCATCTTTCCCTGCTTGGAGCAGGGAATATCTCCAGCTCCATTTTCATTAATTTCCCAGTGCAGGAGGTTTGTTGCCAGAAGACTGGTGCTCTGAAAGCGAGCAGGTCAGCAGGAGAGCGTGGTGCTGCTGCCAGGGAGCGCAGTACTCGGTTAACCTGTGCCTCTCACCATATCAACCTCCTGAGCATTTTTCTCATCTGTGCTTGTTTATCCACAATTTGGAGTGGAGGGTGAGCCATCCCAGGATGAGGAGCGAGGTGCCGGACAGAGCTGTGATGTCCATGGGTAGCAGATGTCCAGGCTGACAGCCCGGATGGGTCACAGCCTTCAGATGACTCTGTAGATAAATCATAATTCAGGGAAGGCAGAAAAGCAGTTAAAAGCGTGTCCTAAAGCTCAGGAAACGAGGGAATTTTAAAATGATTGCTTGTAAGGAAGCAATGTAAAGATAGATGCTGATGTGGAAACCACCCTGAAAGCTGCATTCTCAAGATGGAGAAGGAATTGCCAAGTGACAGAAATTGCAGAGGGTGGTTTTGTACTTCATCGTGCTGCTTAGTGCAAGTGTGTGGAGATGTTTGGGGTGAAGTTGTTACCCCTTGAGGCAGCTACAATATTAGTCTGTCAAAGTATGTGGACGTGACAGAGCTGGTGGCCCAGGTGGCTGCAGGGGGAGGAAGGCACAGCAGTGGGCAAGGTGTGGCACATCCCCGTGGGTTTGGAGAGCCCTGGCGCCTGGCTCCTCACCTCGCTGTCAGGGAGGGCTCTTCACCGGGACAGCCTTGAAGAAAAGACCTCAGAGAAGGAGCTGGTGTGAGACCATCTGCTTTAACTTTGCTGTCCAAAGTCAGCCCTCTGTGCGTCATCTCCTTTCTCCAAGCTCCCTTTGAAGTGCCATCAGAGAAACTTCTGAGGGTGAATCCTCTCTCCAGTCTTCAACACCTCTCTTTGCATGAGGCACTGGAGGTGCCTGGGCTTTTTCACTGTCTGCAAGGGGAGTCCAGGAACTGGTTTAGGCTTTGGCAGCAAGGAGTTAGATGAAATAAATCCCACCCAGCGTGTCTGCTCATGGTGCAGCTCGATGGTGTAAGCAGAGACTGGTCAGATACCCCGTTTCTCTTAGACTGAGCACTGGGAGGAGAGACAGACCTTGGAAATCCTGTTAAAAATAGTTGAAGCTGAGGGAGACAGGGATCTTGTCCCTCAATCGTATCTTCAGGGTGGGTGTGTCAAACCAAGTCCTCTTAGTTGTGACACTTTGCAACACTGGGCAAGTTGTTTGAGTATTTTACTGGATTGTGGCAGGAACATATGGATGTATATGTGGCTGCTCAGTTTTGCAATCTGATACTGGGAAGAAGTACTTCCCTGTGAGAGTGGGGAGGCCCTGGCACAGGGTGCCCAGAGAAGCTGTGGCTGCCCCATCCCTGGAAGTGTCCAAGGCCAGGTTGGAGCAACCTGGGATAGTGGAAGGTGTGGAAGGTGTCCCTGTCTCTTGTTGGACAGGCTGAACACTGGCACAAGACATCACCTAGTTCTTGGGCCTGATGTGTGCCTAAGAACACTGTGGGGTTTTATCTTTGGTCTCAAGAAAGTCAACAATCAGCTGTAGACTCCTGACTTTTTAAGCACAAATTACCTGCATTGCCTTGATTATCAGCCTGGTGATTTCTGCTGTATTATAAATACAGACTCTGGCAATGTCAGGAGGCTCTTTGATTTCTTTGGCTGTGTGTTACAGAGAAGTGGATCAATGCTCAGTGTGAAATTAATGATCAGGAAAGAAAGAAGGACTCCTTTGAAACTTTGGGATGTTCCATATTAGTTTAGGACACATACTGATTCTCATGAATATGCTTTTCTTACATGGATATTTCCAATGGACAAGGATTAAAATGGATCATTTGGAGACTTAGTCTTGATTTTCATATGCTATAAAATAAATGGCTTAAGGTTTTCTCTTCTCTTGTGCCAGTCTTTGGGAGAGTGAAATAAATTGACTTTTTTAAAGCAGTCAGAGAAAATAAAAAGGAGATTTTTGCTTTGCAGCCTCTCTGAGGATAGAAAGAGCTGGTACTTCAGGTAGAGCTCATGGAGCTGAGTCTGTTGAAAGCAGGACTGGAGTGGAATAGTGAGCTGAGTGCTTTCCATCGGCCTGAGCTGCCAAGGCCTCACAGCTACCTCGGGAGGCTGCTATAAACCACTGGGGAGGGGAGCAGCACTGCTCAGGTTTCGTTTTTGCTGGCAGGAATCAGAGGTAAACTCTTCCCCTTTGCAAGAAGGAGGTGGCTGTCAAACTCCCAAAGGTGAGAAGTGAATCTGTCTCTCCCACTCTGGTGTAGAAAATCCCAGAGGAAGGGTTCCCACCCTGCCAGGTGATTTACCTGGAGCTCTTCCAGCCCGAAAACCACCTTCCTGAGGGACTTGTCCAGCCAGGGCCTGTGGCATAAAACTACTCCTGTGTCCCTGTCACTTTCCCATCTTTCCCTGCCACATCCCACATTGGGGCACACCCGTGTTGGATTCAGCTACAGAGGTGTCCTGGACATCATTTTGGCTGTATTTGTGAGCTCCAGGTTGATCAACCCTGACCTCAGAGTTCAGCTAAAGCATCCTTTACTCTATTTCGTGTTCTTGCAGCACTAACTTCTACAAGTAGTAACTTCTCTGGCAGTTGGACTTTGAGGTAAAAATCTGCAAAGGTTTTCCTCAAAGTCGTGCTTTGCAGTCTTAGGATAATTTAAAGGATGAGACTGTTCAGGCAGGGATTTTTTCCAGTGTAGATTTATATTGGTATTTAAGATAATCATTGCCAATAGCCCTCAACCTTGGGTTGCAAGGGTGTTTTCAGAAGATAAATGGTGTGCTGTTGGCTTGACTTTGGGTCTGTAGGTGACATTTCTAAGCTTGTTGAAAAATATTTAAAATATAAATATAAATAAAAATATTTTATAAATATATAAATATAACTAAAAATATTAGAGAATTCTCTCATTACAGGTAGGGTTTTGAATGGAAAATTTAGCATTAGCCTTTTTTTTGTGGAAATAAATAATCAGACAAATACTTAGTGAATGCTTGCAAACTTCCTAGTGCTTTTCCCCAAGTGGACTTGATAGACACACCACTTTGTTCACATCAATACCAGCTTCTTCCTGGTTATCTGTATTTTTTAATTCTCTTGGGAGTTGGTCTCTCACTTCCTAAAAGGGCACCTGGTTGCTGTAGCAGGAAGTTCCTCTGAATATATCACCTGGGACACTCCCACTTGGCTTTTGTGTGTGTTTTATCCCGCCTTTTCTGACAGGAGGCAACAGGAGGAGAAGAAGGAGGTATCAAATCCTGAAGGAAAGAAAACAGGAAGGCTGTATGTGGGAGCAAGCTGGTCTGGCTAAGGCCTGGTGAGGGATGATGGTTGGATTGAGCTGGTGGCACTGGTGGGACTGGGCTGGTGGCAGTGCTGAGGAGCCAGTCCAGGGACTCTCCCTGACACCCCCCTGGCCAGCAAAGCCTTTTCAGTCGCCCTAACAGGAGTGGTGAGCACACAAATGAGCCTGGTAGCTCATCACATCCCAGCTATCTTTTGTTTGTTAGCCAACAAATATTTGCTTTATACGCCTAAGTTGTGCATCCTGCCCGCGGAGCCTCTCCAGATGTGGCTGGAGGTGTTTGATCAAACAGAGGGTCCTGGGCAGGCAGAACTCGTGCTCGTCTGCTCAGAGCACAGGCAGCTTCCTTTTCTTAGGTGAGTATTGTGGGCTGTAATATTTTGGGGCTGAGAACGAGCATTTTCCTGGGTCTTGGCTAAGCAGAAACTGAATTTAACACCTTTTTAAATGGATATCTCAGCCCGCGGCATTTCCAGGTGCGGATGAGATTGATTTGCTTATCTTAGGTGAGGGCAGGTAATTGCTTGTGCTGGGGAGGTACCAGAGTCGGGATGTTAAAGCACAAAGAAGTCAAATGACTCCTCTGTTCCTCCCCCTTTGTGCAAACTTGTTTGCATTAAAACACCCTGTCCCGCAGAAATTCTGCAGGAGTCTCCCCTCCTCCTCTTCCTCCCTGATTAGCTTTGGTGGGGGCCAAGAAGCCACTGATGAATTGTGACTGTAAAGCGCTGAACTTTGAGGGGAGATGAAAAAAAAATCCTTTGAAACTTTTGCGGTGCTTGGGTCGGTGACGGGGTTTATCTTCTGACATCATGAGGATCTCTGACATTTCTAGTTTAGAAACAATAACTCGCCTTATCCGTCGTCATGTTTTTCTAATTAAAGACAAAGCTTGGTAAATATTTTTTAAATGATTGAATTTCCCAAGTATGGAAAACACATGTCGGGAGTCAGCCTGGCTGCGTCCGATGCGCCTTTTCCCATCGTGTGCCTTGGAGCACGGGAGTGCAAATACGGATTTAGAGCTGTGGGTGACAGGTTTATCTGGGATGATTGGCAAGGATTTATAAACCAGGAGGGGATTTACTTTGCTCTCCCTCCCTCCTCTTCCCCCTTCCCCCCCCCAGCCTCCCCGACCCCCGTCTCAGAAATAGGAAATTGGGATCACATTAAACCCTAATTGGTTTGGCTCCAGCGCTAGTTCGGTGGCTGCCAAATAGTTAATTTATTGCGTGAGAGTTTGGCCATGTGTTGAGAGGCAAATTTGCTTGAAGCAAGGCATCTCTGTGAACTATACATCCATTCCTGTGCCAGGTCCTGTTTACAGCATCTCCAGAGCAGGGTGCAGGAGGTGCTTTCCATATCCATCCCTGCAGGACGGCGAGGGGGGACCCCACTGTGGGGCTGCTGTTCCGCCTTCCTCCCTCCCCTGCCAAAACACTTTCAGGAATTGTTCTAAAAGAGCTTAAAGTGGTTTTAGCCGGACTTGGCGATCGACATTTGGAATCTGCCAGCCAGATAAGACGTGGGAGGCTCTCGGGAGAATAAATGCATCTGTTTGGGAGATAGCAGCAGGCCTGGGCTGTCACTGCTGAGTGGGGCCAGGTGGGGAGTCCCTGGGGGTGGCAAGATGGCTTTTCCTGGATGATATGAGGAGGGGCAAGTGGGAAACAGGCATATCTGGCTGAAGCCCTCCTTGTTCCTGCCCTTCTCCATGAGGCTACTTGGGCCGGTGGCTGTCGGACAGCCCAGATTTGTCATTACTTGCTGTTGGACTGGAGGCATCTAATTGTGCTTGGCTCCTGTGAAGTTTTCTGGAAGTTGCTCTCTGGTAGAAGAACTTGCATGGGCTTGAAGAATGAGCAGCCCTCACTTAGGCCATCACTGCATTCATTGGCACTTGACAGGGAGGTGTTTGGATTTAAGAGGATGCTGCAGCCAGAGTTAGAGACTCTCACTGCTAGCGCGTCTCCGGTTTGGAGTATGATTTGCAAGAGGCTGTGTAAGGAATAAATCCATGGCTGTGGCATTTTCTTTCATTTCTTGCTGAGTTAAATAACAAACTTTGTGTAAGGGAGCTGCTTCCAGCTCAGAGGCAACAGAATTATCACCGTCGCGCTCAGCGGAGCCCTTTCTGTCAGCTGCTATTTCCATTGTGAACTTGATACCTGAAGGCTCAATATTGTGACCCTTTAATTTTCAGCTGCTGAAATGTACCCTGTGAGCTGGCTAAAGGGGAAGAGCTCAGAGGGGAATTTGCAATAGTTATGCAGTGGGAGCAGTGTGTTTCTTTGGGTATTTCTTAAGTGCTGAGTGTTTAGGAGAAATTGATAGGTAGCAGCAAGGCACATTTAGCAATACTTTTCCTTCTAGAGCTCTTGCTTCCTGGGATGTAATAAAATCCATTAAGTTCTATTTATGATCTAAGGCCTGGTATAGTAATAGTTTTATTTGGATAATTATGGCTGTTCTCTCAATAATAAGAGTACTGAACATTTCCAGGCATACTGCAATGTTTAGAGGGGCACGGGGTTGGCACAGCCAAATGTTTGCCAGTTTTACTGAGGAGTCAGAGAGGCATCAGTTCAACAAAAAATCCCCTGGATAAAACCACGTCTCTTTTTAGGAAGGCAGCTCCTGGCCATGGGTGCCACACTGGGCTGTGCTGCCTTGGATTTGCCAACCATAGCATGGAAGTGCAGGGTTAGGCAGACCAAAGGGAGACAAATGGGACAATAGGAAGCAAAGGCAGTGGTTTGTTTTGGAGAGCACCTTTTCATCCCCAGGTCTGAGGGCAGATTCAACATCCATCAGGGAGCAGCCACTCCCCACTTGTGTATCTCCTACCTCGTTTGAAATGCAGCCACTTCTGGGATGAGCTACTGTAATTACTTTAAAGTACATCATACTTCCACTGCTTTTGGCAGGAAGGAAGGAGGAATACTGTGCTCCATCGCCAGACAAAATAGAAATCAACAATTGGGATTTTTCTCAAAGAGCGGATCTATCTTCTCTGCCATTAAATCCGACTTGGATGGAAGCCTCGTACCCATTTTGCTTTCACGGTTCTGCAGCACACAGCCCATGTTCACACCGTGATTTAAAGCAGCAAATTCTAGCCAGAAATTCTTTCTAGCACTTTGCTTTCCTTCTGCTGTTTGCTTCCCCCTTCTCACTACAGATGCTGGTGGATCACCTTCGGTGGTGAGTAACGATACACACTGTACTTCTCGGTGTGCTGGGAAACTGTGTCATCTTCAGGAACCTTCTTTCAGAGAGGCATTCCCACTCCTAAACCATCACAGGTCAGGAAGCACTAAAAACCTTCAAGCTTAGCTTGAGGTCACTTGTGTCACCCAAACACCTTTGTGTTTGCACCTGGGTGTGGTTTTGTGTCCGTGCCAAGGTTGAGGGCATATACAAGCAGATGCATCCAGGTTTCTAGCTTCCTTTTTTCCCCTGCTCCCTTCTCCTCTCTCTTCCTAGATGGAAGTTGTGTTAAATTTGCCATCCTCATCATGGAGTCACCCACTTCCCAGGAGCAATTAGACTTTCTCTCTACAACGCCCTGAGAGGAGGCTGTGAAAGGACAAGAGGAAATGGCCTCAGGTTGCACCAGGGGATGTTCAGATTAGATATTACAAAAGATATTTCACTGAAAGAGTGAAGAAGTTGCCCAGGGAGGTGGTGGAGTCACTGTCTCTGGAAGTATTCAAGAGACATCTGGATGTAGCAGTTGGGGATATGTTTTAGGGGTCTTTATGGTGGTGCTGAGGTGACAGTTCCTCCAGCCTTGATAATTCTGTGATTCTGTGGTGGTTGGTTGGTTTTGCCAGAAGATCTGCTTAGAGATGGAGAGAAAAGGCAGTGATCTTGAGGGTGGTTTCCAGAAAAATACTGGGCAAATTTGTGGTGGCCCTGAAGCAAACTAGTTCAGCAGCTCTGGGAGGGCATTCCCAGAACCTTCACAGAGCTGAAGTGGTTCAGGCCTGTGGGATGGAGCACAGAGGCAGGAACAGATCCCTGACCTGGTCTCTGCTCTCATCTGTGCATCCATCTCTTGGAAGCCAAGCCACCTCTCACCTGTGCAGTTGTACACAGAAAAGAGAAGCAAAAATGTAGAGAACCAGGCAGTGGTGTGTTCACAGCTTGTAAATCTGACTGGGGGTATCAGGGCTGCAAATCAACATCACACAAAATGGAATTTTGGGTGGACCACCTGCATCCATTTACTACTGTTTGTTTACCCTTCTGCTGCAAACATCTGACTCCAGGTTACTGCTCTTGGTCCACCTGAGTTTCCACATTCCACAATACTGGTGGTGCCTCTTTTTCCCCCAGGGGATGATTTTTAATGTGAAAGCTTGGTTCTACCTCTTCATCTAGGTATGCTGAGCACCTAGAAGTTAATTTTATGGACCCTTCTCAGGAACAATCTTGGCTTTGCACTGGTTTTGCACTTCAGTACCCTGAAAATGTTCCCAGGGCTGACTGTTTTCTTCTTGAATATATCTGTCTCATTGAACAAACTTTTTTTTCCCCTGTGTAGTGAGGGAAAATAAAACCTCTTTGTGGATGTGAATGAGTAAATAACTGTCAGAGCAAACAAACTGTTCAACAGGTGATTTTTAGATGTTTCTTGATTTGCCTGCTATGGGTTTAATTTAAAAGTTAAGTCTTCAGTCCTTGCAGCTACTGTGTTCATCAGGTTTTATTTCCCATTTAATAATTACAGCAGTTTCCCTCAAGCCCTGTGCCTCTAATTAAGAAAGCTAAGTTTGATATAAAGTCAATGGAATAAAATTTGTTATATTTTTATGATAGAATATGCTCACAAAAAAAACATTTGTAGACTTCATCACTACTCCTGAACACTGTTTACATCTCCTGGATCCTCCATCAGTGCTGAGGACTATCCTGGTGGTGTAAGGACAGTTAAACACCAAAAACCAGGATCTTGTGCATGCAGGAATTCTTGCCTTCAGTCTCACAGGTACCAAGCAAGATAATTTGGCTGGCACAGGATCCCTGCTTTTCCTTGTGCATGTGTCAAGAAGAATGGCCTCATTTTCCCCCAGAAATGCACTTTTGCTGTTCTGCTGGTGCTCTTGGTGGTCTGAGGAAGCCCTGGAGAACTTGGCAGCACCACACAGAGCTGGTCCTGCTTCAGGTGGACTCTGGGTGGGTGTGACTGATTTCCATGCAGTCTCTGAGAGCTCCTTTTGGTGAAAGTCAAGGTGAGGATGAGCCAGTGGACAGGTCTCCCTGTGTACATGCAGCACACCAGGAATCTGAATCTCTCACCAAGGATCCCATGCAAATGGCTCTGCTTCCCTGAGCTGCAGCTCCGTGAGTGGAGATGCACCTCCCCACACCTGTTTTATAACACAGAAGCAAAATATTCAGGGCATCCAAATAGTTTATAGCCCGACAAACAAATTCTGGCAGTGAGAGCACGAGTTTCCATCTCATTAAGCTGTTGGCAAAGCTCTGGTAATTCCAGTCACTGATACAGTGCAGGAATTATCCCTCGACACGACTGGCTGTGTCAGGTCAGAGCATCACTGGTTTTTCTCAGCAGTTGTGTGTTTGTACTCGAGGGTAAAAGAAAGTGTTGAAATGTCAGTTCATTGGGTTCTTCTCTGTTGCTGGAGCAAGGTCTTGTGAGGTCAGAAAAAAGTGTCTGAGGATTTCTGTACAACAGGCATAGAGTGGATTTCCACACCTAAGTTGTAATGAGGAGTTGTTTTCAAGTCTAATATTTTTTTTAATACAAAACATGGCACGGATTCTCAGTTTGACAGAGGCTTGAAGGTTCATCTTGGAGCTCACCAGCTGCACTGCAACCCAGACTGGCTTTAACACAGTTCCTGCCTTCCTGGGGCTTATGAAATCAGCTGGAGCTTTTGATCCACTGTCTGGGAGCAGGTCAGCTACAGCGTGGCCATTCCCATTTTGGGAAAGTTTGCTGTGGGTTGGAGAGATGGAGTTGGATGTGCTGGAGATTGTGATGTCCTCTGGCTCCTCCAGTAGGCAGAGGAGGAGGCATTTTGTTGGCAGGGTGGCATGCAGATGTCTGCAGGCATGGGAATTTTGTCTCCAGTGCTGTTACAGATTTTATTGTGTCTTGCAAACCAGAGGGAGCAGTTTGCTCTCCCTGCCGCTCATTGAGACAGGCACCTGCAAAATTCATTTTAGAGGTTGCCCGTCCAGTCCCAGAGACTAAAGAATGTTGTAGGAAGGCTTTCATAAAATTTATATGTTTTAGCAAAGGTCCTACAGTTCCCTCATTAAAGCAGGATTGTACTTTTGAGATTAGCTGTTCTGCATGGGTGAGGAGACAGCCACACTCCACTTAGATAATGAACTCCTGCCTGCAAAGGGTACTGAGAAATGGGAGAGGCCGAGTCTCCAGGAGACACAGGGATACAGATGTTTGGAAAAGGGACCCATGAAAAGCTTTTACAAACATTGGCTTGATTTGACTTGACTCTGAACACATGGAAGAAGTGCAGCAGGCTGTACCTCCAGCACTTCTTTCCATTCAAACATCCCATCTTCAAGACTTGTCCTGGCATTTAACATCCTCTGTTGGTGCAAACCTTGGGGAGTGAATTTGCACCTTTTCCATATGCTGAAACAAACAGGCAGGAAAACCTTTTAATTTGCACAAGGATCTTCTGTAGTCAATGGAAGTTGACCCTGCAGGCTTTCTGAAAGTAATTGCTGTCAGGTCAGCTTTGCAAGATCTAATTTAACCCTCTAATTATCTCCTTTTTTTCCAAAAGTTTATTATGTAGAAACACAGAATGGCTTGGTTTGGAAAGGACCTTAAAGCTCATCCCATTCCAGGCCCCTGGCATGGACAGGGACACTTTCCACTAGACCAGGTTGCTCAGAGCCCAGTCCAGCCTGCCCTTGAGCACATCTCAGGGATTTTTTCCTGTATGACTACAATGCTGAATTCAGTTCAAGTCATCTAAACCTCACAGCTAAATAACAAATAGCTTCTTTAACTGATGCTGTAGCATCCAGACATTTGGAACCCAGACTTCCAGACAGTGGAAGTGGAAGTGGATTTGGGGTTTTTCAGTCTGCCTTTACAGCCTGTAGACACATAGTTACATAATTCTGTGTTCCTAGTATAAATATTGCCATCATTGACCAAGGATTTGCAGGAAAATGGTGCAAAGAAATGCTGAAGCAGCACTGCTAACCAGGGAGGTGTATTACACTGCTGCTTAGTTGTGAGGAGTCTCCAAGAAGCATGAACTGTTGGGCTAGAAACCTGCTGAGACTGCAGTATTAACCTGAAGAGAGGTGTTATTTGACATGACTGTTGTAAGAATCCCTCAGAAAACAGTTTTAGTACTTCTCTTGCTCTGCACATGATGACATTCCCTATAGGATAAATGTCTATTTTTCTAGAGAAGCGAATTTCCAAGTATTCATGCTGTACCTTGAAGCATCAAGTCAGCAGTGAACAGGATGATGGTCTTCCTTTCCCTCTCCCAACTGGAGCATCCTGCCAGCCTGGAATCCATCAGGATGCCTGGGCACAGCAGCAGTTACCATGCTTTTTGGCTGGGCACAACCCAAAGCTGTGTGTGAAGGGTGCGACTGGTTGTAAGTGTGCAATTATTGGGGCATCTCATGGTGGTCCCTCATCTCTCACACCTCCAGGGGTTTGTTTTGGTGGCTGGCCACTGGAAAGCTGCCCTGCTGAGCTTTCCAGGTCCCTGAGCTGAGCATTTCAAGTTCCCTGGGCTCAAAGGAGGCAGATTATTCACCACAAACACAACATTTACAACCTAAATACTGATAGTGCCTTAAGTAGGGCAGGAGCTGTTGTAACTCTGATCTCCCCTTGCAACACAGGGCAGGGCTGGGCCTGGCCAGGTGCTTGCCTTGAACTGCAGCTGCTCCATGTGCAGAAGCAGGTGGGGACAGTCAGCAAAACACAGCTGGGAGAAGTTAAGAGCAGCCCTGGAGGTGCTGCTTCACCTGGGCACGGGACACCCCAAAGCAGGATCCCAGGCAATAAACTCGGCTTCACCTCAGCCACGGCTCGGGGCACAATTAATGAAATGAAGAGGAAGTAAATGTATGCTCGGGTTGCTTTAGGGTTGTTGGTTTTTTTTTTCTCAGTAGCAACAGCCAAATCAAATCAGCTCTTTGCAGAACGCTGCCGTTTAACCGCCTCTGCCGTCAACTCCAGCCCCACTTCAGAGAAGCTTTGCTGGTGAATCTTGCTTTTTCATCTCCCACTTCATGTTTTTATTATTGGGTTTTTTTAATTAAGGTGTTTCTTTCTTATTCTTCCCCCTGAGATTTTTTTTTTAATAAGTTATGGTGTAGAAAATGAAGATTCTGATGACTTTTGAAGTTTCGAGTTTAGTAAACCTGAGGTTTGGACTGAAGGTAATTTTTGTTCTCTTCCTTTTTCCTCTCTGTGTATGTTAATTAACTCAAGATACAGATGTTTGGCTGCTTCTGGCTCTTGAAGTTGTCTGAACATGTACAGCCAGTGCGTGGGGTAGAAGACATCTGACTTTTTTGATGTGATACTCTCAGCAAATGCTGCTTTCAGCCTATTGCAAAATCTTCTTGTCGAGCTTCCATCCCCTTGCCCAGGGACAGTGGCACCTGGGTGTGAAATCTTGGATCCAGGGCAGGCAGCTCCTCAGAAATTATTTCCTGCTAAGGTGCGAGGATGGAAAAATAAGTGTTGTGAACTTTGCATGACTCTCTCCTCTCCATCTCTCTGACTCCATGGGGAATTTTGTCATTAGTGCTGCTGGGTTGATGTGGAAAGAGCTTGGATACACAGGGAATGGAGATGTGCAGCTCTGGGTGAGGTGGAAGGGTTGGGAACAGCTGTGGTGGTTTTGGAGGGACCTGATGCAGCAGTTGAGAGTTTCCTCTTCAGCTGGGTTGCCTCAAGCTTCTGCATGTTAAATCCTGAGAGTTTATAAGGCTGGCTGGGTTGAGTGGTTCCTCAGCCTGGTCTTATTGAGCTGTTTCTCCCAGGAGAAGGCACCTGTGGGTTTTTGAGACTTGACTTTCCATACCGTAGGCTTTGTTAAATAAGTTTGTTTCGGGAGGATCTTGTGATTGCATCATTCTTCTCTTGGAAAACGTCCATTTGTCAAGAATTTCCTTGGGACCAGTATGTTCCCAGGAGATCAGAAACCACCCTGGCTGCTCCATATATGTCTTTACTAAATTATACAGCATGGCCTAAATAAATATTTACTGATTTGAGTATCTTTGTCATCCTGGTAGAGCAGCGACTGCTTGACCTTTGGCTGTCCTGATGTGTGCTTGTTTTGTGTAATTCTGGAAAGAATATTGGGGGTTTTTTGTTTGGTTTTGGGGGGTTTTTTAATCATATGGAAGGGGAAGATTTTAAGTCCAGGTTTCACAAGACAGGACTGTTTAGGCCCAGGGCTCCTGCTTTACCAAAGGCAATAAATGGTGTCCTCAGCTTGATCTGGGGTTGAGTTCAGGGGGAAAGATGAATCCTGATGGATCCTGGCAGGTCCTGGTGCATCCAGCAGCACCACCAGACACTGCTGTGGTCAGAGGGAAGGACCCACCCTGGTGTGATCGTGGGCTGAGCTTGGCTGGGACTCTTGGAGGAACAGTGTAATGGGAATGACAAGAGAGTTGGACCAGAGGAGAAAAATTCATGTTAGCCTGAATATGGCTTTTCATCCTCTTAGAATTCTTTTGCTTCTTTGAAGTGTGATTCCCAGATGCTGCACAAGTATTTTTCCAGACGTGGCTGTGCTGTCTTGCTGCGTATTTTCCACCAAATTGCTGAATTACTGTTTTCTTTCTGGCCTTTAGGTTTTTTTCTTAGCATTATCTTTTTGTCTGGATGTTTTACATGGCTAAAACCCATTCGTGTCTCACATACCCATCTGAGGACTCCCAAGTGAGACAGTGTCCCCACTGAGCTATCTTGTAGAACAGGAATGCTGCCTTTTTTCCCAGGAAACTTGTAAATGTGAATTCCCTGTTAACAGGAGCTGTAAATCTGCAAATAGGCTCAGCTTCCAGCAGGACAGGAAGGTAATAAAAATTCAGGTCCTCATTCACTGTTCCTGGTCCTCCTTGAGCTGCATCCAAGCACTCCAGAGGTGTGGAAGGGAACCTGCTGGTTGCTCTGCACCTCTGGAAATGAGTATTTCCCTTTGTTTTTTGCCTTGAAGCACCAAAATACGGATGCAATCCTAATAGAAGCCAGTTAGAGAAACTCAAACCCCTGATGATTCCAAAATGATGCTTCCATTGCTTGTTTTCCCCTTTCCTTTCTCCCTGCCTCTCCCACTGCACAGCTGATCCTCAGTTGTGAGGAGCTGACTCTCTCCTACATCCAAACCAGGAATTTTGGGATAATGAGCTGGCCAAATCCTGGCAGCTGTGTAGATTTGGGAGGCTGGTGGATGCTTTATTTCTGGGTAGGTAGCAGACACCTGGGCAGGTGGCTTGCAATGGGCTTACAGTGGTTGGGAAGAGCGGGATGGTCTTCAGGATCAGCTGTTGGGGATGCCAGGAATTCTCTGTGCTGTTGGGAAAGGGATGGAGGCCAGTTAGGGGCTGGGAGATGCTGGGAGCAGAGAGTGGAGAAGGGAAGCAAAAACAAGACCAAAAAAAAAGACGAGAAAAGAGATTAAAAGAAAGAAGTGCCTCCAGAACATGGAAACAAGGAGCAACAGGCAGGATACAAGGAAGGTCTGGATGGAGGCTGAACTCTCTTAGTAAGCCTCCCATTAATTAATCGTTTCTCCTGTGGCAGCGCCGGGATGTGGATGATATCCAGCCCTCTCCTCCTGACCTCTGCGCTCTCCTCTCGCCGCCCGGCGGGTTTTTCCTTGGCTTCCTGCCCCGAGCCAAACCACAAGGTTTCCCGAGCGCTGGGGCGGGATGGGAGGCACATGGCAGCGCTGTAAGGGGAGCCTCTCGCAGTCCCTGTGCCTGGGTGGGCGTGCTGGGGCTTTCGTAAACTAATAGCTCCCAGCAGTGCTACTAAATCAGACTTGGTGGAGCCGGGAGCGGAGCGCTGGAATGCCGGGCCAGGCGCAAAGGGCTGTGTTGGGTTGGTTCTTTTTTTTTTTTTTTTGTTTCCCAAGCGCTGCTTTTGTCAGGTCCAAGAGGTCAGTGGAAAGGAGGAGAGGGAGCTGGCAAGGATGGGCTGTGCAAAGAGAAATGGTTAAAAAATAAATTAAAAAAAACCCAACAAACTAACAAAAAGCACGTTTTAAAGTGGAGTTTTTTGTGGCTCTTTGAGGCTGGGAGGAAAGGAACCCTGTTTGGTGCTCAAACTGGAATGCTACTGCGAAGCCCTTTTTAAAATTCTGAACTGGTGATTTTACTGGGTTTAATGACGAAAACTTTTAAAATTTTTAAAATTTTTTTAAATTTTTTTTTTAAAGTCATTTAAGGGGAGGCTGTGGTTTGGGTGAGAAATTTTTAATCAAGGTTACCAGGTTAATGACAACTAATTAATGAGAAAAGAATCTCCCTTGGGTGGCTGTGTGATGGGAAGGCACCACCTTCCTCTTCCAAAGCACCAGGAAAGGAGCAGAGCCCCAGGAGCTCTCAGAGATGAACAGTCCCAGAGGCTGGAGGAGAGGAAGGCTTGGGATGAAATTGGGAAAAAAGCTTCTATTAAAAGAGGCAAAGGTGAAGAAGGAAAAGCCATTCTTGGGAAAAGCCAGAGGCTGCAGGAGGCAAGTGCTGGATGGAGGGAGGTGCTAGAAATCAACGGGGCAATAATGACCCTGCTGTAGGGAAGGGGCTTGGGATCCATCACATGCGTTTCATTGCTCACATTTTGATTGTCCTTGCTGGCCAACAAAAGCTCAGCTGACAAGTCCTGCTTTAAGCTGTGCTTTCTTAATTGTTAAAGGTCTTCCATGTGAGAGCTGGTAGGGAATCCTCAGAGTTTGGGGACAGCTCTCAACTCTCCAATTCTCACCTGCAAAAGGGAGGATTTCTGCTTCCAAAGCTTGTCTGCACCATCAGCACGTGCTAAAGGGGATGCCCTGCAAGGACTTGGGTGGAAGTGTCAGATCTAGAAGGTAACTGGGTTTTCTGAAGTGGTAGAGGGGTGGCTGAGAATTCCATCAGCACAGCTCCCACTGCCAGCAATGATTCTGACCCGGGCGTTGGGCAATTAAAGATGAGCATCACTGAAATGACAATTGAAGGGGAGTGGATGTGTGTATTTTAACAAATCTCTGTAATCAAACAGCACTGCTATTGATCTGGAAAATGCTGTCAAGCTGCAGAGCTGTTGGACTAGAATTAATCCTCTGCAGGCTGGATTTTATTCTCTCCAAATAGGATTACTCATTTTTTCCATATTTCTGTGTTTGGTTTAAATACCCGTGACAGCTACAGAAGCTTGGGTTTTTAATCAGAGCAAGGGTGTTAGATTTAGGAATTGGTTTGTTGTTTTGGGAGGGGATGTTTTTGGACAGGACATCAGTTCCTGACTAGTTTTTCTTTACATTTGTGGACAGAGGAATAAGGCAGCATCTGCTTAGGTGATGTTGTGTGTTCTGTCCCTTAATGGGTGTCTAGAAGCAAAATTTTAGTAACTTCCTTAAGTTGTTTTTAGTTCCTTGTTGCACCGTGGTTGCCCTGTTTTACTTTTGGTTTGGTTGGTTTTTTTGCAATGTCTGATTGTAGTCGTTCTGGGTGTAAAATTCTGCCAGCTCAGTTAAGACCAACTTTTAATAGGGATTTTCCCCTCTCTGAGAGTAATGAAATGGCACAAAAGCCAAACAGTGCTCATGTTCACTCCTAAAGGAGGCAATATAATTTGATTTTCTTGAGGGCTGGAGCTCCTCTGCTGTGGAGACAGGCTGGGAGAGCAGGGAGTGTTCAGCTTGGAGAAGAGAAGGATCCAGGGAGACCTTAGAGCCCCTTCCAGAGCCTAAAGGGGCTCCAGGAGAGCTGGAGAGGGACTTTGGACAAGGGTCTGGAGGTACAGGATAAAGTAGGAATGGCTTCCCACTGACAGAGGGCAGAGTTAGATGGAATATTGGGAAGAAATTTTTCCCTGTGAGAGTGGTGAGGTTGGATGGGGCTTGGAGCAACCTGGTCCAGTGGAAGGTGTCTGTGCCCATTGCAGGGGGGTGGAATGAGATGAGCTTTAATGTCCCTTCCAACCCAAACCATTCTATGACAAATTAAGCTTGTTAGCATAATCTGCCACGTGCTAATTCAAATAATGGGCGTACTGAAAAGAGGATGTTTGTTCAATGTGATAAATTTGCCAGGAATGGAGAGGTCTAATCTCTGGTTTGGGGGGGTTTCATGTCTGTCTACTGAGCTTGAACTGAAGTCAGAGAGTCTCCCCTGCAACCCCACTAGCATCGCTTCAAAGGGAGCAGCCCCTTCTTGGCTCCTCTGACTTGTAAGGCACAAAGAAGGCAATAAAATGTTTGACTTTCCTGCCAGACCTGAGCCTGGAGGAGTAGGAGGATCCCAATTGGTTTCCATCAGATTCCAGTTAGCATGAATTTACGGTTTCTACTTAGCCTGATAAATGGCTTTGGCTGCCTCGGTGCATTTGGATTTATTTTTCTGTGCAATGGAAAGTGGTCAGTTTAAAAAGGCAAGGGCTTTCCAGGGTTGCCGTGATTTCAAGTGAAGCTTCTTTCCGAGGCAAGAACACAGCAGGCAAAAAATAAAGCTAAGGCACATCATGAAATATGTGTGGAATAGCAGAGAAATCAGCAGCAGTTTGGGTCTCTTGTGCTTGCTGTGGCAATGGGCTGTGATAGGCGTAAAAATTCCACTGGAAACTGGAAAAATTCTTCAGATTTCCTCGCTTTCCTCAGAAACCACACTGAGCAGCAGGTATCAATAGCTCCCAGTGTTCAAACTTTGTTTGCATCGTTCTTTCCATGGAACATTCCCAGGAGAAGAAAGCAGGAGCAGATTAGCATGGCGAGCTGGGGAGAGCAGTTTGCCCTGTGCTGCCTGCAGTCCTGCTTCCTTCCTCTGTGGTGCTGGTGTATGGGCTACAAAACCTGTTCTAATGCATATTTGGGGATCAGGGAAGCCTCTTGGTTAGTAATGTGCTGCTTGGGGTCAGTGTATCCATGGAGTCTCCACCCTTGGAAGCATTCAAGGCTGGGTTGGATCTGGTGGAAGGTGTCCCTGCCCATGGCAGGTTTTGCATGAGCTGAGGCTCATGGGTCATGTGTAAGACACAATCCATGAGCCTTTCACAGCAGGTTTTGCAATGGCTTCTGCTCAGGGCATCCAGGTGACCCCACTTCTAGTTTTTAGTCCAAAACCACACATGCACTTTCCTTCCTCTGAGTGTGAGCCATGAAGTCTGGCCTACTCCCACCTCTGTAGCCAGAAGTGGGGATGTATTCCCTGAGGATGTTGGGTTTTTGGTTGACGTTGGTCCATGGACACCCATGCAAAGATTGTGTACATTTTCATAAAGGATTGTAAAGTCACATCATTGTAACTATACTTAAAATATTTGGAGTGGTCTGAGTTTTTGATGTTTCAAACTACTTTGGGTTGTAAAAATAGGGAAAAGATTTCTTTGGCCATGAGTTGACAAAGGATGTTTAGAACCCAGTTGTCATAGTTGGGGACAGCTTTTGTTTGTGTGGAGTGAAATGTTACAAGCTGTTGAGGTCCTTAAGTTAAAATATGATTAAAAAAGAAGTTGAGGGAACACCTGATGTTGGTTACCTATTTCACATAAAGCCTCCAAACCCCAGGCTGTCCCGTGTACCTTCTGAAGGGGCTTTCTCTGATCACTTTGACCCAGAGACCTGCCAGGCTGCATCTCCTGAGCATCTTCTGTCCATCACACAACATCCTCCTGCTCTGTCACGCTCACACCAAGGTCACCTTTTGAATTCCCTGGCTGGTTTGGTGATGTTGGGGCAGGGCTGGACAGGGAACAGCAGTGTCTGATACTGAATGCCTTGAGCACAGGGCTGCATCCATGGTACCGTCTCCACTGGGGACAAAGCTGCAACGTGAGCTTGCTTCTTATAAGACATCAGAGAATCCACATAAGAGCCACTGCTGTAGGGACCCCACAGTGTGAGGCGCCGGGGAGCTGGTCATGAGATGCAAGTTCCATAGGAAAATAACTTTATTAGTTCTGGTGCTGGTGGAGCTGCTCTGGGTTGTGTCTCCCTTCATTGTCTGTGTAATTTAGAGATGATTTTTCCATCTCAGCTTATGAAATATTGAGAGCTTCAGTATTTTGCGCAACCTCCATCAGAAGTGTCAGAAGCCCCAGTGAGCTGAACTTTGGGAAGTTAAACGTTTTATTGATGTGCCTTTGCCAGCAGCCCCACCAGCAGGGACTGAGATGCAGGAAGATGTGGGTGCCTATTCCCAAGGCACTTCTGCACCTCATGGGATGCTCCAGTTATCCACGTGCTGATACTTGAATGTGATGCACTTTTGGGGGTTTTTTGTTTGTTTTTTTTTAAACTGAAGCATGTGAAATTTCTACTCTAGGTTGTGATTTGGAGGTGGGGGAGTTGCTGTAAACCTGTGCCCCCTCTGCCTGCAGCCAGCCAAGGAAGCTGCAGCTTCACGTGTTCCTCCAGCAGCCCAAAGTCTCCTGCCAAAATGCTCCCCCAGTTATCATCCAGCATCCTATACTGGGAGGCCTGTCCTCTGCAGGAGATCATGGCCCCTGTGTCCATGAACATATGCCATGCCTGCTCACAGAATGCTTTTTAATGCTTCCTTTAAAGCACTTTTCTCCCTTTATAGCCTTTTCCCCTCCCAAAGGGAAGCAGAGGTAGCTTAAACTAATTAGGAATAAGCAGCAGAGAAGCTGGGGGTGAAGGGTTAGGTGGGATGCTGGGGGGGCAGTACCTGGGGAAGGTTTATGGACATGGCTTGGCAGTTAGCAGTAGCCTACCAGAGCACTGGGAATTGTGTAAAAAGAAGAATTTTCTGTCTGTAAATATCCCACCATGCTTATACCAACTGTGGGGAATTTGGCATGTGTGATTTCTGGACTTCTGAAAAGCCAGCATCCCTGAGCTTGGGCAGTGGCAGGCTCTTAGTTTGCTCCTGGAAAAGTACAGAGGTCCCTGGCTGTCAAAAAAGTAGCTGGAGGGAGAGGTGGTGTTGCCTGCAAAGATTTGGAAAGGATGTCAGGACTTGATCCTGTTCAGCTCTATGGACTGGAGTGGTGAATCCCTGCCCGGATCTTAAAATATGTCTGTACATGGTCTGCAAGCAAAGCACAAATGTTGTGTCTCCTCCTGGGGTGGTTTCATGGGAGCTGGGAGGAGGATGGTGTGGAGGAGGATGGTTTGGGCAGGAACTGGAGGGGTGGTTGCCCCTTCTCCGGGCAGTACCCCTGGCAGCCGGGGCCGCCTGTGTGCGTGGCCAGGGATGCTGTTGTGTAAATCCATGTTTGCCCAGCGCCCGGCTCCTGGTGAATGGTGCTGGGCTGATGGGATTAGTCAGGGGCCTCCAGTTAATATCTGTTGTTCACGCCGCACCTCGGGGAGCGGCTATTCAGGATTACCGGGAGGTTTGTAGGTGGCAGAGCCGCCACTTCTGTCCTTTAACGGGAGCGGGAATTGTTCGGATGTGGTTCTGTCCGGTGGGTTCCTGCTCCGAGCCTCCCTCGCTGCTCTGAGGTCCTGATGGAGTTTACTCCCCGTATAAAACATTTCGGATTTACATTTTCCTTTAACACTTCCTCCTCGATCCCAGTAATATGTTACACATTTAATTGCTCTTCCTTTGAATTTTCCAGTCTGCTTTCGGTACCCTTGCAACATCAGTATCTTGTTATCTTGTTGTTGCTTCTAATTGCTAACACATGCCAGCTTTCCAGCGCTGCAAACTCTGGCGCTGGGCTTTGGAGGGGGGAGTTCACAGCGAAGATTTACGTGCGTGGGGAAACCTTCCGAAAATTAATCCGCTGGTTTACCCAACAGCTTATCCAGATTTCAAAACCCGAGGCTGATGTGCCCCCGGTGCTGCATAAGGCAGGGCTGATTTTGGGAGGGTGGCAGCGCCCGTGTTGGTCGGCGAAGCCTCTCTTCCTCCCGCCGCTGTTACTGCCGGCCATAAACAAATTCCGTGTATTTAACAAGTTAATGTCAGGCGGGCTGCGAGGCGCTGGTAGGTGTGTGCCTGGTGACATCAGCTGGCGAGCAGCCTGGCAGCAGCGCGGCACAGGCAGGGAGCAGGCAGGGAGCCGAGGGTGTGTGCCTCTAAGCTGGGTATTCTGGCAAGGTGGAGAGCTGGTCTGTTTGGCAGGACCTTCCCATCTGGGATCCATCTGTGTTTCCCTGGAATCGGACAGGCGGCTCCAGGCAGTGAGAAATCGCAGATGTGCGGGACCTGACACATGTCCAGCTAATGAAAGGAGAAGGCAGGCTGGGCTCCGGCTGCGCTCGAAGATCACGAGCGGAGGAGGAGGAGGAAGAGGAAGAAAGCGCTTTTCTTTCTATTTCAAAGAAACGAGGTGTATTCAACCGCAGCTGGATCCTCGCAACCTCGCTGGGTAGGGTAAGCAACAGCCGGGTTTATTTTTAAACCGCGCTGGGTTAGGCTCGGCGTATCCAGGGGATGCTCGGGGGGATGCGCCGCCGGGAACGTCTGAGGAGCGGCGTGGGATTTGCCGGCGGGCTGGGAAGACCCTCAACCTTGGGAGCAGGTAGAGGGAGAGGGTGGGAGCGGCGGCGGCCGCAGCGCTCTGCCAGCCTGCCTGGGTCCTCTGCAGTGCCTGTGCTGGGGAAAACTTCAATAGCCCAGCCGGCTGCATGCGAGCATTCTGCAGCTGAAAAAACACTAAACTCTCTCTGAGGAGAGCTGCGGTACAGCTTGTTCCGTGTTGCTATGGAATGGTTATTATTTTTTTTTTTTCCCCTTTCGTCCCCCTCCCCTCCGTGAGCAGAGGGCTGGGATTCAGCGTTTTCTGGGGAAATGGCAAAGCAGGAAGGGGTTTGTGTGTTTTAGCAGATCGTGTTTTTCTGCTGTGCCCAGCCTTACTCTGGTTTCTGCATGCTGGTATTGAAGCTGGGAGGCGGGGGGGGTAAGTCTGCAGAGGTGGATTTCTTCCATTGGTTCCCAAATTTCCTTAATTTTCCCTGTGTTTTCAGGGCTTCTCTGCATTGTGGCAGAGGCTGCTCCCTTTTTGTCTTTGCGCTCCTTGAGCAGCAACTGATGCTCCCAGCATCTAAATCTCCCAGATCAATTTTGTGATACTGGAGCAGACCTCCCCTATATATTTTCACTGTCGGGCTGCAGGCTGCTGTATTTTATGTTTCTCCATTGTAATCCCTGGATCCTGCATATTTAGTTTAAACCTGCCCTTTTCCCCCCTCCCTGTCTTTTGGGAAGGTTGAGCAGTTGAAATTGTTCCTCCAACCCTCTGTGTAGCTTGTTGTAAAGATCCCTCTGTTGCATGTTTGCTGAGCTGCTGCCCCAGGGTGTGCTCCCCAAAATATTACCAGGTTTCTCTCCCCCCTGCAGCACTCAGCTCCTGTGCAGTGATACTCACAGTCCATTTTATGTGCTGGAGAAATCCTGCCCAGCCATGGGAAATGCACCAAAATCCGCACTTAAAGTTTGGGGAGCTGAAATGTGGCTGAGCATCGCTTGCTGTCAGGCTGGAAAAAGAGAGAATATTTGCTTGGCTGGCTGGTGCAGCATGATTCCCTTGGGTGTTGCTTTGTCCGGGTTGGTTTTAAATGTGCCAAATGACAGGGTTTCCCAGGGGAGGGCCTGGCCAGGCTCCCTGGCTGGGTGCATGGGCTGCAGCTCTGTGCTTGGCCACTTCCTTCTCTTGCAGAATGCAAGCATTTGGGTATAGGCTTCTAAAACGTATATATATCCCTTAAGTCTGCTTCTACAGACACACCAAACACCTCCTGTATGTCCCTTGCTGTCCCCAGAGAGGAGGCAGAAGGACCATGTGCTGCCCAGAGCTCTGCGACTTCAGCGTCTCGAAGTGCACCGGCACAAAGGAGATGGAAAACCAAAAAATGCCCAGCAAAGCCATACAGAGTGTGATGTTATCTAAAAGCAAAGAGCTGTGCTCCTCTGCTGCAGCTCTCCTGGAGACTTCCTGAATTTGGGGAGGCAGTGCAGTGTGTTGGAGCATCTGCTCCTGTGGTCTCCTTGCAGGTCGGGCTCTGATTAAGCAAACGGAAGCTTCTCCGGCATCAGGGCAGCACAGTTTGGCCATTAAACAACTCATTTGCTGGAGTCTTGCTCAAGCCCTGCAGGAAACTTTCTTTTTTTCTCTGGTTCTTTTATTTTTAGAAAGGATTTGGGGTTCCTGACGAGCTGAGTGCTAAGGAGTGAGAGAGGTGGTTTTTTGGGGAAGAGGGTGGCTTGAAAGCTGCTGGCCAGTTGTAATAATTTTATAAAAATGGTGTAGGGCATCCAAGTGAAAACACTTTTTTTCCACAATTGTTTGCTAGATTACATGATTTTCACTATTAATATGGAAAAGATGTTTAGTCTGATTTTTTGAACTACTAAATGTCTGTTCTCCCCAGCACATCCAGCAGTTAGAGAAACATGCAAAACTAAGACTCTAGTGTAAGAAACAAGGGAAAAGGGGTAAAGCAAAGGCAGTTTGAGCAAATACGGCCAACAGGAAAGTGCAGTTAAGCCAAGGGAAGGATTTGAAAGGTTTGAGGAAGAAGCAGAATTGCTAAAGGCAAGGAGAATAAATCGTTAATCTGAGAACTCTATTACACAGGGAATGCCCCAAGGAAAAGAGCAGAAACTCTATTTAATAGTGAAAAGGCCAAACCAGTGCTGCCAAGTTGGGCTCTGCTCTGCCCAGGGACTGGAGCCACGGCCCCTGTTACTTCCAAGATGCTGCTATTTTTGCAACTTGCATCTGCTGGTGTTGCAGAGGCTTGTTCAAACCCGCCAAAGCCAAAAGTGGAGGGAGCTTTTCTTCCGTGAACCCTGAGTCGGGCTCTCAGGTTTGGTTTTCCTTTTGTTTTATTCCTCTTGGTGTGGTGTCCCCAGGAGAGTGGGGTTTCACTTAATGCTGCCACTTCTGTCCCATCAAGTGTGAGTCCCCTATTGTTTTATTGGTCCTTTACAGAACTTCGTCACGTGTCACCCACAGTGGATTTTGGCTTGTAGAGGTTATCACTGGTTTGACAGGTTTGTGTGGTTTGACTTCAGGAGCTGCGTTTTCAAGGCAGCCAGCTCTTCAGTCCCCAGGTTGACCCATAAATGCAGTAACCACCAGCAGCATTTAGCAGGAGGCAGCACCCTCCCACGCTGATGGGATGGGATGGGTAAGCCAGGTGGCCTCTTGTTTTTTCCAGCTCTGTTTTTATTAAGGTTTGGACAAAAAACAAGATTTGTTTGACGAGTATGTGTGATGTTTATAGTATAGCTGGAGAGCTGAACACAGCCGTTTGAGGACTTGGGTATATACAGCAGTTTTAAGGCAATGCTGGCTAGTTCTTACATGAGAGCAGGAGATGGTCATAATCTGTTCCCTGTTGGGTTTTTTGCCATTATAAGAGCTGGCTTATTCATACTTGTTCTGGGCTGGATTGTAAGCTTGCCTTTATCTAGTGACTATTTCCATATCTGATTGCTCGTTGGGGGCTAGGTATGAAATGTGTTTCGACAGACACTCCAGAGCAGTCCCTGGGGGCAGCGTCACTGCAGGTCTCTGGGAGCCTGTTCAACTTTTATTTTTATGATGGAGACTGTCTTAATTCATGCTGTGTTCAGGGAACGCCTGGAAAAACCTTTGTTTAGGGCAGGAGCAGCAACCAGGAAGAACTGGAGAGCGATGATCCCACTGTTGAAGTGCAGCGTGGAGAGGCTTGGGTTCAGTGCCTGGGTCTGCAGGCAATTTTCTGAGGCAGGACCTTGACCTTAGCACTGCTTTGTGTGTCAGCAGCTTATGTCCGACAGGACAATAGCGATTTCAGAGGTTTCAAAGCGTTTTAAAGTGTAACTATCGTGCCTTTTATTGGGCTGGGCAGTGGCATTTTTATAAGCCAAGCTTAAGGTTTTAGAATAATGTGTATTGAATTTCCTTGGCGCGCTCCCGGCCGCAGGATTTCTGTCTCTCATGGCCACAGCAGGACTTGTGCTGTGGAAGGAGGGCAGTCACAGGTGGCCAGAAGACCATTGACAAGAACCAAGACTTGCAGATGTGCTGCTGGGTTACTCTCCAGTCCTGTGGAAACAACAAAGCCAAGAGCCAGTTTTCCTTCCAGCAACAGGCCACCGCAACCTGCGTAACCATTCGAGGCACCCCTTTCACCAAAAATCACCGAGAAACCCCCAAAGTATTGATAACCTCAATGAGCTTCGCCCCAAGCAAGGCATGGAGGAGGAGGAAGACCACGGCGCAGCCCCAAAACAGCTCGAACCTGTTGCTCCCTGGCAAGCTGACAATGTTTGCAGGCCCGGTATTCCTTGGGATGCTGTGGGGGGAGCGGGGCATTGTGCGGGAACAGATGTGCCGGCTCCGTGCTCCCGGCGCCAGGTGCAGCCATTGTTCCTGCTGGTCCCTATTCATCCGCCCTCGGCTGCCGCTCCGCGCCCGCTCCCGCATTGTTCCTCCAGGAAATTAGCATTAAAAACCCATCCGAAACCCCCACGTCCCTCAACTGCAGGTGACTGTTATTGGCCCCAGCTGCCACCCTTGTGCTTGATTACTTCCATATGGGGTTGTGGCAAGAAGTAGGATCTGCTTATTGATTTTTTTTTTTTTTTTAATATTTTTTTCCGTTTTTTATTCCCCCCCACCCACCCTACAGACACTTCAGTTCTCGCAAGGAAAAAACCTTGAAATCTGTTAAGCCCCCAATAGGCTCCAGTTGCTGTTAAAACTGGGGTGAACATTTTACAAGCAAAGCTAGTTACACCCTCTCTCTGCTTTCTTCCTTTCTTCAGCCCCCACCCCATAAATGTAAAATAACCAGAGGGCAATTGGTAGTAAATTGAATCTTTGCAGTGTCCTGAGAGGAGGTTTCCTTGCTAGCAGGAAGAAGTCTGCTCGGCTTTACATGCTATTTGTTTGGGGTTTTTTACTAGTAAATGTGAAACTCTGGCATATTGCTGTGGCACACCTATTAAAGGGACACACAGATCCCAACCTCCGTCTGGATAGAAAAGGGAAAAAATAATTGAACAAGTGGGTTGTTAATTTGTGAGTGTAGTCAGCTGTCGAGAGGAGCCAGAGAGAAACTATGTGCCAACCGAGGGTACAAAATTCCAGGAACAATGTGCTTTTCTCTGGTATGATTCTTCTGCAGGGCAGCAGGTTCCATGAAACCCCAAACCTCACAAAATCTCTTCTGGAGTACTGCTGGCAGAGTGCCATGGGGCAGCCTGGGTTTGCCTCGAGGCAAGAAGGGCTGCAGTTGGTAAGAGGAGGGAGGGAGGCATCACTTGGTGCCCTACCTAGGACTTGGATATGAAGGTGCTCTGCAGAGGATTGGAGCATCTCCGGTGAGGAACACAGGTGGGTCATGCCCTGTGACACAGGGACAGCCCACACAGCCCTGACCTACTGTGTGCCAGGCAGGAATGGAGGAGAGGGGCAGCTCATGTTGGAGGCATCGGGCAGAGCTTCCCTCTGTGCTCCCATCCAAAAACTTGGGTGACAAAGCCCTGTGTGAGTCCAGAGGTGGGTCAGTCACAGCACGTAACTCTGTGGAGAAACACTGAGTTTCCCTTATGGAACACTGGGCCTCCCAAAATGAGTCTGATTATGGTGATGAGGTTTGTGCTGGTGGCTCCTGGCAGAGCAGCTTACGGGGGATGATGGTTCTTGGATCTCCTTGACCGAGGTGTTGCCTGCAGCTGTCTGAAGGTGAAAGGCCATCAAAGCTCCATAAACCTCAGCTGTTACACCTTGTGAGGCTGTTCCACAGGGAATCAGTAGGTTTTGTCTTTGCCTTCTTGGTGGTGCACTGGGCAGCTCATGCTGAGACCTGGCAGGGTGCTCTGGTGTGACCGAGGTGCTGCAGTGTCCTGTTGTGGTACAGGTACACATAACAAACCTCTGGCTAGAAGTGATCCTAGATGTGCTCCTCTCTCCTCAGAGCAAGACAGGGAAGACACGTTCATAACAGAGAATGACATTTTATTCAGCAAAATAAACTTTGGACAGAGTCCCTCTGGCTAGTCTGGAAGTTGGCACTGAAGTGAGTCTTTGCTCAGATACAAAAGTCTTTGGGGTTGTCTGGGGCTTGGTTGGTTGGCCTCAAGATTGTGAATTCAAACTTAAGTACAGATGGGGAGTGGGCTTGTCCTGAGACTTTGTCTCTCAGCATGGATTCTTTGGCATTTGCCAGGTTGACCTCCACCATGAGCTCCATCCTCTCTTTGACAGGTGGGACCTGCCAGTGTAGTTTGTGAGGTTTTAAAATAAAAATTCTGGTTGCTATCTGAAAAGATGTGTTTAGCTGAAGTACTTGGCTTATTTACTGCACATTACTTCCTTCCTGATATGGAGCTCTCCTGGCTTGGCTGCCCAGCAAGGACCACCCAGATCTTCCTGGGAAGTGTCTGTGCAGGTGTAGCTGTGAAGGTTGTGCACATCTGGTAGTGGACTTCTGAAAAAATCAGGTTCTTAGGGGTGCTGTACAGTCCAGGGAGAGGCACAGGTAAATTGGGTCAGAAGGTGGGTGAAGGTAGCAAAGCAACCTAATGGAATATCTGGAGCGATTTTCCTCAGACTTCTTTTAAACCTTTCAAAGTCAAATCTCAAACTTAGGGGGTTTCTTCTCCCTAATTAAATTAACAGGCCATATGGTGTTTACTGTGAGCGCCTGCAATATGGAAGGAGCTACCTCCTGGATCACTTTCTTTTTTCAAAAGCTGCTGCTTTACCTGATGTCACTGTTCTGAAATGTTCTTTTCAGCAGCGGGCGCGAGGGGTTATTTCTGCCACCTCTCTGCTGTTGGTGTCACCTTCTGATCCCGGGGCTGAGCTGTATCATAAACCTGTTTCTGCAGCCTTCTTTGTCTTCTCCTGACTTTTGTAATGTCATTTTGCTTCTTAGTGGGGAGTCTGTTCAGGTCAGGGCTTTTTTTCATGCTTTTTCACATGCAGGTAATGATTCTTGTTCTTGTAGCTGAGGAGCTTAGAAGACAACTCGGGGTGGGTGTTTTTGGGGGGTAGTGGTATTTTTTTTCAACATCTACTAATTTTTTGCTTTGAGAATAACATGATCATCTCAGGAATATGTGAAACTGAAAGTTTTGTAGAGTTTTGTTCTTTGTTAATGGGCTGTTTTTAAATAAAAGAAGTTACTTTGCATGTGCTGCTTTTATCTTTACATGAAATCTGGAGGAGGAAATTAAGACCTCAAGGAAGAAAACCATTGGTTTATTATCAGACCCTTGCATTTAGCTGAACAGGAAGTAGGGTAAGAATCTCTAAACCCGTAGGAGAAATCAAGGAATGGAAAACCTTGGATTTTACTGTCTGTTTTGAGCTGCTGTCACTCATTTAGTTGGGTTTTTTGGTAAGGATTGTTCTTGTGTGTTAGTGGACTTGCTGTGAACTCATCCTGTATCTCTCCAGTGATGTAACTTAACCTCTCTGTGATTTTTAACTTGTTGATGCATCTTTTCTGTATGGACTTGGTGACCCTTCATCTTCAGCCAAGCTCAGCTTGTTGTGGGGTATCTGAGCTCCCAGGAACAGATCCATTTGCTGAAAACACCCTGCCACATTAGCATATTCCTGTAACGTATGCTCAAAGGGTGTTTCTTTGCAGAGAAGCCTCTCTAAAGATAGCATCGTGAAGTTCTGTGTTGTCAACCAGGGACACTTGATCTAAAAAACAACATTTGATACACAGACAAGGTTTGCAAGTGCCATCTGGATTCTAGGAGATGAGCTAGGTTGTCTCTGTTTTGCATACACTCGCCAGGAAAAAAAAGTGGGTGCAGGCAGAAGAGTTCTTTAGGCTCACCTGAGCAGAACTATTCGGTGCTCACAAATGTCCTCAGTGACATGGGACACCAGTGTCATCCCACCCCACTGGGTGTCATGTGCCCATGGGCCTGCTTAGAGTGCTGGAAATAATTCTGTAGCTTAGAAGTATATTATGGAAACCCAGGTGGGATTAATTTAAATTCTCTGGGGCCAGTAATATTTTAATCTGTTATCAAGCAAACTGCAAGGCAGAACCTGCAAATGATGCAAAGGAATGGGCATCTTTTAGGGAGGTGGGATGCAGGGAACGCAGATGTCTTTGTCTGGCTTGAGTTGTGCGTGGTGGAGAGTCTGTCCTCAAACTCCTGCCAACATTGAGAGAAACCTGAACACCACCAGCATCTAACACAGTCTTGGGTTGAACAGCAAACTCACCGTCCACTTCTTCCCAGGGATATGTAGCTTATAAGATGTATTTTCCTTCAGGGTCTATTTCTTGACTTTCTAGTTATCCTCTCATATGCAAATGTAATTTGCCTAATGGTCTGGTGAGTGTAATTGGAAGGCAGCCTGCACTTACATGATAGTGAAAAGTCTCACCTGTGCCCAAGCACAGATGGGGCTCTGCCTCACTGCTGCATCATTAGGGGAAATTTATAGGCACTGTGTCACAGGCTTTGCTGTGACCAGAGGAGGGAATCAGCAGTTTCAAACAAACCTGGGGGTTTGCTGGGGTATTTTATTCCCTAGTCTTGTAATTTTGGTGGTTGAGCTTTTTGGTTAACATAATTTTTGTGTCTCCCTTGTGCTGCAGTTGATGGGGAGCAGGTTAATGCAGGTTGCTGGTAACTGGATGAAGACAAGCCTGAGAATGACGAGTTGGAAAGTCTTGTCTGTGCTGTGTTGCAGTGGGATTGTTTGAAAGCAAGCACAGGAGCAGCTGAGTCAACCTGCACTTTACATTCCTGTGCATCACTGAATCTCCAGAGGTTATCCGTGGGAAATCTCCACCTCTGCTGCCCACAAGAGGGAGGGGAAGGAGGCACAGCAGAGGCAGTTACTGCTGTGTGTCCATCTCTGTTCCTTGAACAAAGAAATTGTAGCTGCCCCATCCCTGGAACTGTTCAAGGCCAGGTTGGACGGGGCTTGGAGCAACCTGGGATAGTGGAAGGTGTCTCTGCCCATGGCAGGGGGTGGAATGGGATGAGTTTTAAGGTCCATTCCAACTCAAACTTGTGATTCTGAGTGGTGAGCTTCAATGGCTCTCCTGTCCACACTGGCTTCTGGTGCCCATCTGCATCATCAGGCTCCTACACCCTCCAAAACCCACCCCTGAATGTGTTATTCCTGTGCTTCCAGCCCCCTGGATGGTGGAAAACTTCCCACACACTGGTCAGGTTTGGGAAGAAGAGGAAGAGCAATTTGTGTAGTGGTGTGAGGAGTGTTTTTAAGAGGCAGAATTGTCATCTTGGCAGGGCTCCTGTGTGTGCCATTGATTGCAGTGACTATTAGCTGGGCAGCAGTTAATGCACTTAGCGCCCAAGTGAATGAAGTGTGCTCTCCACAGAGCTGTTGGGAGTTATGGAGTGATTAGTGAGGCTTGGCTGTACCTCAGGAACATCCACAGGGCACAGAGATGAATGATGTGAGCAGCAGTGTCTGCACAGTGCAAGGGCTGCTGTAGGAAAGCCACCCTGGCTGTGGGGTGAGGGACACTTGTCACAGAATCCCAGAATGGTCAGGTTGGAAGGGACCACAGTGCCTCCTCTGGTCCCTGCTCCAGCAGGGCCATCCCAGAGCACACAGCACAGGGTTGTGTCCAGAGAGGTCTGGAATGTCCCCAGTGAGGGAGACTCCACACCTTCTCTGGGTGATCTGTTCCAGTGCTCAGTCACTGCACAGCAAATAAATTCTTCTTCATGTCCAGGTGGAGCTTCCTGGGCACCAGTTTCTGCCTCTTGTTCCATTGCTGTCCCACCCCTTAAGCAGAGCCTGGTCCATCCTCTGCCCCCTCCCTGCACACACTGACACACAGGGATGTGATCTCCTCTGGCACTCGTAAGAAGTTGTAAATAATGAGGATGAAAAAGACTCCCCAAGTCTTTCCCACATTCTTCCTTGGTTTCTTAGACAAGTTGTCCAGTTTTGGATAAACTCTGGTGGAACTAAGCCCTGGAGCTGGCTGGCAGTGGGTGAGCTCCTGCTCTGCAGCGTCCATCCAGAGCAGGGAGACTCCCTGTTGGACTCTGCTTTACATTTGGAAAAGAGACCAAATGGTATGACTTCAGGGACCCAAGGGGGGTGTTTTTCTGTGTCCTTCCTTGATTGCTTCATTTTGGGATTGTGATAGAACTTGGTTAGTGGTTTGTTTTGCGTTGGATTTAGTTTTTGTTTGGTTTTTGCAAAAATGACCATTGTTTTCATCTAGGCTGGCCCTTCTGTCTGTGAGCTGCTGAACTGCTTCCTTCACCAGATGGTCAGGACTTTTACCTGTTCTCTGCTTAACAAACAGGTTTGGGGTTTTTCTAGTTTAATTTAGGCTTTTTTAATAGCTTTGGGTGCCGTTGGTATTGTGCTTCTCTGTGGTCACATTGGTTGTTATGGACTAAATGTGGTTTTCTGCCTTGAGATTTTCTCACTTCTGTAAGAAATGACCTTGCTTTTCATAATTGACATTATTTACAGTTATTGGTAGTGGTGTTTGGGGTGCTGGCACTGGTGCTTTGGCTCTGCCTTGTGTGCAGAGACTTTTTTATCCCAGTTCCTCCATTACTTTGAGTACTTTCTACTCACTGAATAGCCCCAAAATCTGCTGGTTCTCATTAGCTCCAGATCCCCACATGCTCAGCAGCATTCATGATGCTCTTAAGAAATCCAGATTTGCTCAGTACTGGGTATTTTTTAAGGTCAGTGGTGGTTTTTAAGGTTGATTTATAGTGGTGGGAACCAAGTAATCAAGCAGCAAGGCTTGGAAGATGGAGGGCTGAGAGAGGGATGTATCTTAAATTGTTGCATTAAAGATTCTGACTTAAACCTCATCTATACATCTTTACCAACCAGGTTTTAAGCTTTTAATCTTCAATTACTGGGTAACTTGAAGGGGAATTTGTGGTGGGTTTGAATTCATCCTTTTATTTTAAAAGATTTAATGATTTTCAGGCTGTTCCACTTTTTCCTGTGTTGCATGAGGTGCTCTGGGCTGGCTGTGCCCTACGTAGGATCCCTGAGGTGTCTGTACTTGTCTCTTGGTCAGGTGGAGCAGTGCAGGGAAGGAGGAGCTGTCCAAGTCATGGACAATACCCGTGTTTGCAGTTCCCAAGGGAGGATCACTGGGAAGGTCCAGTCTGGTCTCAAGGATGCCCAGGGAAAAGGACAAGCTTACACAGACAAGGGCTGTCTCTCCTGAAGGACATTTGTTTTCCTCTTGATGCTGTGGCTGAAGGATTTCTGAGTTCTCTGACAACACAAAACTTGAGTAAACCTTGCTGTCCTCCTGACAATCTGTGGGAGCTTCTGTACAGACAAAACAGTCCATGTATATCCGTGTAGGAATTGGTGCTGCATGTGGCCAAATGGATTCCCAGCAGCAAACAGGGAGCAGAGGTGCAGGGATGGGCAGGACCTGAAGTCCCAGGAGCTGTGGGGTTTGGGATATGAGCTCTCCTGGCACTGCAGCACAGGCATCACACCATCCCCAATTCTTACAGAACTGGCTGAAAAGTTCCCTTCTCTTTCACTACTTTACTTTTCCTACTGAAACTAAGAGGTGGGATATAAAACCCTGGGTGAGGAAAAAGAAGGATCACTTGCCCAGTGCCTCGGAACAAACCACCACTGTTGGCTTTCCCCAGCTTCCAGGGAGGAACCAGACTCACAGTATGGATGCTGCAGGACCCAGCACAAATCCCCTGGGAAGAGTCTCCTGGGGAAGCCCTGGACCTGCAGTGCTCACCTGGACTTTTTGGAGCTCAGCAGGGAGAAGGGCACTACTGCAGGGTGGGAGCTGTGGCCTGGCTGTGTGTGCAGCTCTTGGCTCCAGTGATGCTCCTGCTGGAATGTACTTTTTGTAGCATGTCCTTTTCTCAGCTCTTTTGTTAAAGGATGAAGCGGGGCAGTGAGAAGGCTCAGGGTCCAGGGCACTCAGATGGAGATTGTGGAGTGGTGGTGAGAGGAATTTCTGGCTTAAATCTCTTCTCTCAAGGTCTTGCTGATGGATTTTAAGCCACGAGTGCTGCTCGGACACCTCTAATTGCAGCATCTGTGTGAGAGACTTGTGCAGGAGAAGCTGCAGAGCAGCCAGAATCCTCTGGGAATGCTTCCCTTGGGTGAGACAACCCTGTAGCCTCCCTGAGGCTCCTCCAGAACGGCTCCTGTAGCTGCAGAAGCTCAGTGAGGGCTGCAGTGGTTGTGGCCTGGGTTATTCCTAGGAACCTGGTCCAGCAGCTCTGCCTTTCCAGCACCCCCTTAAATCAGTGTGGATGCATTCCTATTGATGTTCTGAGCTGAGGAGAGCCCCTTGGAGCTAATTAGTAATTAGCAATTAACCATGGCTCCCACGGCTCTACCGCTTTGCTGGTGCTGCTGGGTCAGAGAGGGAGGGAACAAAAAGGAGCCCAGTGGGGATGTGTTTCATCTGGAGAGCAGGAGAAGGGTGGAGCTGCTTGTTAAATGGCCAGCAATCCAAATTTTAAGAGGATTTATGAGGCCTAGATAAAATCATGCCCTAAAGGCTGTCTCGAAACCTCTGTTAAGGTGGAAAATGCTTTCTGAAGTTGGAGCGTGTTTTGCTGTTTTCCCTCTTTTGGACCTCCCAAAGTTTTACAGGTGCAAAAGTTCCAGCTTTATTTACTCCATGGTGTTTAGCCTAAGCAGGGTAGAAAGCAGATTTCCACTCCCGAAATTACAGTGCTCAGTTGTTCTATGTAACTTGTAGGTTATACACCTGCCCACCTTTGGAAATGTGGTCCTTAAGCTGTCAGAGTTGCAGGGTTTTGGTGCTGGCATTGCTAGGGGAGGCTTCGTCATTCAAACCATGAGTTTCCCCACTTGTTGGATCACTTTCTTACTCTTTGGTGTGAGTTTGGTATTCATTCTCAGAGGGGTTAGTTGCTGTTGTGGGTAGGGAGCAATTTGAGACCTTTTGGGGGTAACCCCTTAAAGCCAACTTTTTAAATGACTTTTCCTATCTAAAACATAGCTGAGGTGGTAAAAGCTTTTATTTTGTTTTTAGTTCATATAAATGTGATTAATTCAGTTCTTGCTTTCACTCTACACAGCATTTACTATAAGAGAAACTCAAGCTCTTTTTTGCTCTGACTTATCGTTTCTCCATATGTAGAATCCCCACATTAAATAAAAACTAATCTTTGATACCAGGCTGTTGCTCCAAGTCTTTCTCATTGGTATCCCTTTTGTACGTGTTGTGTCTGGGCTCCACTGGCCTTGGGAGCCATTAATCTTCCTGGTGTTTTCTTCCCTGTGGCAAATGAGACACAGATGTTCCCATCTGGAGTTTGCTCCCACCACCGTCGTTTCACTCAGAGTCAGAGGCTTTGGAGAGCAGTGCAGGCAGGCTGAGACTTTTGAGAACTAATTTTTCCCTGGTTGTGATAATTGCCTGTTTGATATCTGTAACTGCTTTCATTTTTCATTCAGCGCTTTAGCCCCAGAAGTAAATAGTGTGGAGGAGTAAATATTTCTTAATATTGTTATAGGAGTGGGTGATTTAAAACAAAAATAAAAAGCCTTGATTCCATAACATGGAACAGTGACTTAATGAAAAATTACCAAAATACTTCAGCAGTAACTAAGCAAATGAATTGGTGACCATCTCTGGCTTTGCTGAACAGCTGCCCTGTCCCAGGTTATAACCCCAGACAAAGGGGTCTGAGCAGCCAGAGAGGTGGTTTGGGGAGGGAGGATCACACCCTTCAATCCCCAAAGTGCTTCCCATCCTAAAGCTGGAGCTCTGGCCATGCTTCAGGCTTCAGTTTCCAGGGATATATTCTGCTGGGCTGTATTCCAGGAGTATATCCCTCCCTTAGGGTGGCTGTCTCTGATGGAAGCAGAGCAAGAAGCTGGTGAGGATGAGGAGGATTCTGCACCCTGAGGCATCACAGGCTCCCTGGCAGAGCTCAGTGCAACCCTTTGGGACAGTGATGAGCAAAAGCTGCTGCCAGGGACATCAAGGGACAAACTTGGATCCCCAAAACTTATTTGGGTGGATGGTGGTGGTGTGGGAAGGGAATGGCTGTGGCATGTTGGTTAGAGCAGCAGCAGCTCCCAAGTGGCTGCTGCACAATGTGTGCCTGGTTTTTAGGTCAGCTTTCATGGTCTGAGTAACTATTCCCTGACTCCTTAATGGAAAAGACAGCAGGAGAGTGAGGGATACCACACCAAAGTGGTTTCTGTTCTTGTAGAAGATGACCGGAGTACAGGGACTTGATGTGCACTGTGCTCTGGGGGCTGTTGGGTGTGATAGTTTGTGGGATGATCCTGCATCCGTGGGTTTGTGCTGCAGGTCCTGGTGTGAGTCCATGGCCCGAGAGGAAAGCAGAGCTAAGGAGGCAGGAATGCCATGCAGGTGGGTTTGTGCTGGTGTGTCTGACATGGCCAAGGCACAGGCAGAGCCAGAGCTGTAACTGTCTTGTGTAGGTGGGAACTGCTCCAGAGTCCAACCTGTGCTACTGATGAGTTTGTAGACCCAGCACGTTAATACGATTTTATAAAAATCACTGAAGGGCAAAACGGATAAGGATCTGCAGTCTGCCTTCAGGAATAAATTATTAATCTTATTTCCCTTATTAACTGCTTTCTGAACTGGTTGTGAACGATAACATACTTTGCTCTTTCAAGTTCTTCTATCCGAGTTTCACATTGAATTGAGATTTAAAGTGAAACAGCTGTGTGTGGGAGAGGACTAGATGGCAATGGAGATACATGCGTTTATTTTTGATTTATAAAATGCCTATCCCAGGCTCAGCAGCTCCCTCCTGTGTGATGCAAGGCCCTCCTGTGAGGTGCTGAGCCCTTTCCACTCCCACAGCATCTTACAGCTCAGGAGCCGAGATGTGCTACAAACCCAAGCTAAACAGGCTAAAAATAGGCTGGTCACATTTAGTGGAGGAAGTATCTGTACAGTAACATAAATTACCCACTGCAACAGATGCTGTAGTATCATCTTGGCCAACTCTGTGCCTTGGTGTGGAGGGAGGAGGATGGAGAAGGACCTTGTTAGACCAGCCCTTGCTGGTGACCAGTTTGTGACACATTTGTGTCTCCCATTTCTGGTTGTAATTTATCATTATTGACTTGAGCACAGGGAGAGCACTAGAGACCACCTTACATGCAAATAAATGTCAATATTTGTATAGAAATGTCATCTTGACTGCAAACCTCCCAATGTCTCGCTCTCCTCCAAGCTGGGAAGGACCCAATCATCCTTTTTTCCCTGAGGCTGCTGTATTGGCTGCCTTGTTCCTGATGCTTATCTTCAGTCTTCCCCTGCATCGCTTTTTGATGCAGCGATGCTGCAAAAAGATAAAATATTGGCTCTTCCCTTGACGATGTGGTTTCAGTTTGAGCTTGGGGGAAGCTGTTTGAAAGAAGGTGAGGGAGGGATTGCAGTGGAGAAGCAGTAAATGGCATCTTCTGGAAGCCTGAGTAATGATACTCTTGCTTTGCATGTAGATCACCTCTCATCCTTGGAGAACTGCAAAGGTGCTCTACAGATGGCTTAGAGCCATCAAGGGGAGGGAAAGGCAACCTTGGAGCAGAGGGAAGATGTTAATAAAATTTAAATGTAATTCTTCCCATTTCTCAGTTCCTAAATGTGAAAAATATTAGCTTGGTGGAGACTGAAAACAGATGGTGAGCAGTTGGAGCAGATAAGCATGTTATTCAAAATAAACATTCGCCAAAGCTGGGGAGGTGGCGAACCATATTTCATTTCACCCTATTTACATTATCAGGTCAGGTTACACTGATGCTGCCTCTCGTTTGCATTCAGACTATCAACAGGGAGCCCCGTGACGAGCCAACTGCAGCATGTCCTTCTCGTTGGGGATGGAATGGGTGCATTTGGGCCCTTTCCCTGGATTTTTCTCCGGGATGATCTATTGAGCGAGTTGTAGAATCATAGAATAGTTTGGGTGAGAAGAGACCTTTAAAGGTCATCTAGTCCAACCCCCTACCATGTGCTAAGGCTGTAGGCAGAGTCCTGCCAACCACTGGACAGGGCACTGGGGTGTGTCCTTGGTTTCCCTCTTTCCAATGGCCTCTCTATCCATTTAGCCATGCTTGGTGTTGCTTTGCCTTAAAGCAGGGACTCTGATCCATGTAAACAGTGGCAGAAAGAAGGCTCTGGTTCCAAGGACTGTTTCCAGAAAAGGTTAATTTTGCTGACTTGTAGGTGATCTATAATTCATGCCTCTAGTCCGAGTGGTCACCTGAGGTGTAGGGCCAGTGGAAAGAGAGATGTGGCTGGAGTGTGGCTTATCTCTCTTGCTTTGATCAATATTTGGGATGGGCTGAATTGACTTTGCAGGTTTCTGTGTGTCCCTTGGCTCCAGGACAAGCTCAGACCTGACTCATGGGTGACCAAAGAATTTCTCCTTCTCCTGCTGGATTTAACCTTGGTTGCTGTTGCTGGGACAGTTCTCCAGCCCCTTGCTCTCAAAAGGCAGGTATGAATTTGGGGCTTTTAATTTTCTGAGGTGAGGAGTAGCATTTTAGCTTATGAGCATATTCTGTCTGTTCTAGATGAAAGTTGGAAACATCTGCTCTGATTAAACCTCTTCTTTCTGTCTGAAACTCTACGTGGTTTCTCTCCTGAGATTCTGAACCACTTGTACACAGTCTTTCCTTCAAAACATATCAGCTAAACCCAAAACTCTGTCAATTTACGGGTTTTCAAATGCAACCACTTAGTGGTCAAAGCTTTGTTGACAAGGTCTGATTTTGAGTCTCCTCTCTGTCCAGAAGCTGCCAAAGTGAAAAGCAAACCTTTACCTGGTCACAGTTCCAGGGCTGTCTCATGTTTTGTGTGGTTTTATCTTATTTCTTCCAAGATGTTTCGTGTTTTGACTTCTACAGAAAGCTGGAGTGCTCTAGTCTGGCACATGGGTTGGTGAGACACATTTCCAACTCTGTGTAGCTTTATAAACAGGAGCTGCAAAATTGCTCCCAGGGTAGGCAGGTTCCTCCTTCCTTAACTCTTGTGCCAGTGCATCAAGGGGAATCCTACCCCATGTGAGGAATAGCTTGAAGATATCTGTGTTTCTGCTGTATGAGCCCTTCAGACACCCAGCCACAGGCTTTAAATCTGTGTCCCATGAGGGAGGAAAAAAGGCTTGGCTGTCTTGAGCTGATAGCAGGGTTTAAAGCCCTCCATGTGCTCACTCACAGAGGTGACTGGATTAAGTTGTGCCTGTGCAGACACTGCAGTGTAAATCCATATAAAGCCTCCACATCTTCTGCACTGTAGCAGTGGCTCTTCCTCTCTTCCCTTGGTCTGGGCAAATCTGTGGCTCTGCCATGGGAGCTGGGTCAGGGCTTCCTCCTCAGCAGAGTGGAGCACTTCCTGATAGTATCTTTCTGACTGTTGAAACTATATTTTGAACTTTGGGAAGAGGATGAGGAAAAGAACATTTGTGTGTCTGCCCCCAGGGTTATTCCTGTTGCTCTTCTCTGGCTCCTTATCTTGCTTTTTGGGGAAAGGTAACATCCAATTCTCCTCATGCAGTGTTTTTATTTCTTTGTCTATTCTCTAATTGCCAAAGGAATTTAAGGATTAATTTGAGTTCCAGTGTTTTTGAGATACTCCCTAACTTATCGCTGTTTTTTTTTCTTATGCCTTTTCCCTTTTCTCAAAGGCACAAGCATGAAGAGATTAATAAAGCAGCTTCTTTATGGAGCTTGTAGTGCAAGCAAATGCTGGCTATTCATCACAGGGTACCTGTCACAGCAACACTCTTTGTGCTAAACACCATAGGTGGAAAACTTTAAAGAAGATAAATAGGATGAAATCCATCTCGAGTGGGTGTCGAAATTCGCCCCTCTGAAATGTGCTGTGGTGTTGGAGAGCTGGAGCCTTGATCCTCTGGGAGTGCAGGAATGGGACTTCCCAGAGGGTCAGGCTTTCTCCTGGCATCTTGTCTTCTGGTTTTACTTTGCTCTTTCTCCTCTACAGAAAGGAAAATCAGCTGCACTTAGTCTTGACATATGTTCCTTTTTAATTTGTTACGCCAGGATGAGAACTGGAGCAGGGAAGGAAATAGGGTGCACACCAACAGTCAGCACGGGGGCACGTAAAACCAGGGCCCTGCAACGTGTTGTGGAGGGATGAAGGGTTCCAGGTGTAGTCAGAGCTCGAGGGCTCTCTGGTCTCTTGCACACCTGGGCTCCTTAAATGGGACACATGAATATGTAGGGCACGAGCACAGAGTGGTCCGTGCAGCTGTCAGTGCCCAGCTGGCAGTTTGAGTGTCTAAAATCTGGAACTCAGCGCTGTCAAATCTGCTCTGCAGCTCCACCAGCGTTTGGAGAAGATGGAATTCTTGCATCAAGCTGAGACTGAGGCATCGTCATGGTCGGGTTTTGTTTTTACTCCGAGTGATTCGTCTTCCCCTGTGAAACTCGAGCGTGTTCGAGGCTGGGAAGGCAGCTCTGCCACCTGCCTGGGTGGCCACATCACTGCTGCCTCTCTCCCTTGTTCACCTGGGCAGGTCCTGGTGCAAGGCTGAGCACATGTCACTGCAAAGCCTTGACATTTGGCAGCTTGACAGCAAAAGTGAAGCTTTTTTAATTTGTGCTATAAACGCGTTGGATCTGCTCCTGCAGGCACTGCTTGGAAAGCAGCGACAGCATTTGCCAGTGTTTCTAATCCAGGTGGGGTTTGGAAGGTAAAACAACCCAATGTTTCCAGTTTGGGCAGGTGTCCTTGACAAGAATTATTCTTCTTAGAGCATCCTCCAAAATCCATGACAGCATTTGACTCTTTAGGATGATTTCAGGTGAGCGATAGCGTGGAGTGACTTGCAGACATTTGGATCTCAGCATCCTTTGTGCACATCTGGAGGCAGCACCAAAATGTTGCTGTTGGTGAGCCAGTAAATATTTTTGAGTGGTGAAAGCAGAGGAATGAGGCTGTTTCCCCAGGGATCAGCTCACTGGCTCATTTTTAGCCCCAGGTCAACTCAAGGCTGACTCAAGCCCTCAGTCACAGTCTGGTTTGCTCACATGATTCTCATTAAATGGATGTGTTTAGGCTGAAAATGGAGAGCTTTAGAAAGATGGTTTTTATCTGCATTTATAGATGCCCTAGGTCATTAGCAGGAAGCTTTTAAATTTAACAATCCTGTTTGCTTCTTGTCTGTCGGAGTGGGCTTGGAAAAGAAGGTGTTGGTTTCTTGTGGGCTTTGGTTTTGGTGTCTCACACAGTAGCTGGTTTTATTTTGGGGTTATAAATTCCATGTGAAATTTATTCCCCCCCCGTAAATTAACCAAATTAGTTCTGCTTTCATAATGTGCCCTAGGAGCATTTTAGGAGGAAAGAGGAGAAAGCTGAAGGATTAGTTTCATGCTCTCTCTCTCCAAGGCATGGCAATATCAGGTTGGCCATTGTACACCTGGGAAAGGGGTTTTCATGGAAAGAAGATCAGAGGAGGTGGGCAGGTGGCAGTGGGTCCATGGGTGGTCATCAGGCAGCTGGCACCAAGTGCTGGATAGGCACAATTAGTGCTGTTTTGATTGAAAAAGTCAGGTCATTTAGCAACATCTCCCTTCCCTGCCTGGGTGAGGGAACTCTGACTTTTTGTGGTAGAAACACTCTTAACTTCAGGCCCCAAACCTGCTCTCTGGCTGTTTTGCTGCATTTATTTAGAGAGGAAGGAAATTCTGGGGGCTGTGTCTGCTCTTGCCAATAAACTGACCTGCTGGAATAGGTACCTACGTGCATGAATGATCTCTTATTCCTTCCTCAGTATGTGGTTATTTATCTGAACATCATGTTCATGCATGGGAATGACAGGAAGAGTCTGCAGTTCAGTTCAGTTGTGTGAAAATTGGACCAAATGTATGTGAACAATAGTTTGCAATATGGTATTCATATGGTCGTTATATGTTAAAATTAAGAGTAGTTTCCTATGACTTCAGTATCTCCCTGCTTCATGAAAGAAAAGCCTAATTTTTTTTCCTTTTTTTGAAAGCAGACTTAGATAAATGAAGACACAAATGTTCTAGGATGTGAGTTTTATAGCAATTCCAGCCCCACCACCCCATTTATTCCACCTGCACTGACATGGATTTTTAGTGTGTATCATCTCTGCTTCCCCTTCCTGCAAAGAGTGAAAATAAATGTTAGGAGTAACAAAGTTCATTTGTTACCTCTTTGGCATTACCAGTGACTTGCCATAAGGAAAATAAATGAGGCAGCTCGATGGCAGAGCAGGTGCTGGGGGCTGACAGAGCAGATCTCAGGCAGCAGCACGAGGGCTCAGGTGCCAGGTTGTGTTTTCTCTGCTCTCGAAAGCAGCATTTTTGTTGTTGGGAGTTGAAGTAGCAGGTTTTGTGGTTGTCTTTAGTGTTGAAGTTTGCCATCTATTCTGAAATACAGCATTTAATCACTCTGCCAGGACTCGAAAGCTGAATTTCTCACAGCTGACAGATCCTGATGAAAACTGTGGATTACAAACGGGATTGTAGTTGTCCAAAGCCCAGCTTGCATCACTCAAGAGGTGGAAGTTGAGTGTCTGCACCTCCCTTGCTGCCTGAGCCGGGGTGCAGATGGATGTGGTGGGAATACCCAGTGGTGTTCCTGTGCAGGATGTGCTGGAGGAGAGTCACAGCTCGTTAGTAAATCAATTGAACGAGGCAAGGGGCAGCTTGAGGAGCAGGGAGTGAGGACCATGATCTCAGAGGGGCAATTTGTCTGGGATCATGAACACGGGAGACACTGGCAGTGCAATACAGAGCACCCCTGGAATGGGGTTGGCTCCCACAGGAGCTGTGCTTTGGAGAACCTTAGGCTTTGTCTGCTGAATGGTCTGGATTTAAAGAACAAAAAATACCCCAAAACACCCCCCTCCAAAAATAAGTGTCCCCCAAAACCCCAAAGCTTGCTTAAGCACTTATTTCTTCCTTTTTCTCTTGTTTCAACCCAAGGATGCCTTGAGGCTGATCCAGCCACTAGAGCTGGGAGTGTGGTCACACTGTCCCCTGAGCTGGGACATCCCTCAGGGGTTGGAGAGGAAGCCACAGTATGAGTGGGTGCTGTATTCATTAGACCCTGGGGACTGCAGGTTGTGAACAGCTGGTGTCAGCTCATCTCTACAACCCTGAGCCCATTCTGGTCACTTGCTGGCACAGCACAAATCCAGGTTACCTGTGGCATGGCTCCCAGAGGTTGTGGTGGTGAGGAGTGTGTCCGGGGAGTATCAAAGGGATCTTAAATGGGGGCAAAGCAAACAGGCAGAAATAATTTGGAGAAGCATCTTCAGGCACAAGGGGTGAGAAGATGAGGCCAGGAGACTGGGATGGTGAGCATGGACACCCCAGCTCAGGGCCATATCCTGCCTCTTCCCTCGGGGGGAGTACAGAGCAGTGTGGGAACCTCGTGTGGCTTCCCCCGTGTCTTATCTTCACCCTTACAACTGTTGCTTATGTGCTGGGTGTGGAAATGTGTGTCTGTGGCTGTCACTAAGCCTTACCACCTTCTCTTGGTACAGTTGCTGGTGAGAAGAGGGTGCCAGTGATGCCCGGATCGCCCGTGGAAGTGAAGATACAGTCCAGGTCCTCTCCTCCCAACATGCCACCACTGCCCCCTGTGAACCCTGGCGGCCCCCGGCCGGTCTCCTTCACTCCAACTGCAAGTAAGACCCCAGTAATGCTGCTTTTTCCAGGGAATGCTGGCTTTTTCTAGCCAGGAGGGGAGGCTCTGCTCCTAGAGTTCACTGGGGGTGTCTCAGCCATTCTCCAGGGCATGGCGAGTGTTAGCCACGGTGTGCTGCTTAAGGAGGGGGGACTGGGGTTTTCCTGCTGTTCTGTAATGCATGCAGGACGGCTGGAATCCCCCTCTATCCCCCTGCCTCCTCCTACCTTGCTCCTGGTGTTGCCTTGAGTCCTCTTTGCAGGTGCAGCCTTGATTTCCACCATAAACTCCTTGAGAAATGGAAGTCTTTTATCAGGTCAGCTTCAAACAAGCCAAATGCTGGGCTTTTTGCACTATCTTTTGGAGGAGTTAATTCCCACTCTGCTGTATCTCACTTTGCAGACAGCATTCCTGCAGCTGAGATTAGAAAGTTTTTTCCTTTTTTAATTTCCCAGCCTTGAAAATTACTTGCTCACCATCCAGATTCTCTTTTCTCCATCTTCTCTGTGTAATCTTTCTTATTAAGCCATGGTTGATCCTGGTCCTGCCTGGCTGTACCACAGCCTTGCACCCATTTTTTCTAGCAGGTTATTGCTTAGAGGTTATCCACGGACAGGATGGACCTCCAGCTTTTTTTTACAACCTCTGTTTTCCTCTCTTAGCCAACACTTAAGCCATTTAATGTCTTTTTAAAAGCATCATTCCATAGCAAAGCTGCTTTACTTTCTTGGTCATGAAGTTATCTGACCCCTGCACATGGCATGTACATATTTTCCAGGCTCTCCTCACCCCTTTTTCCCTGCACAGAGTGTTCCCTCACTGGCTCTGCATTGCTCTGTCTGTGACAGTGTCTGGGCTATCTCACAGTTTCACACTGGCAGTGGGATTTGGGGATTTACAATCCAGCCTCTTGGAGGACACACACTGGTGTGCTGTGTGATGCTGGCAACAGCACTAATCACTGGGTTATCCCGCCAGACACATTGTCCCCATCTTTATGTGCTGAGGGATTTTTAATGGCTCTCCTTTTGCTCAAGCAGAAAAAGACCATTAGCAAAGTGACAGAAATTAATTTTTCCAATGAGGATGCTTGGCATGCTGTTAAGGGCCAAGAAACCTGAATCTGCTGATTGCAGATGACTTAATTGCCTCTTTCCAAGATAGATGAGAGGTGCAACCTGTGGTGAAGTTCATTCTTGTTTTTTTATTTCTCAGTTGCACCAGAGAGTTTTGGTCAGAGCCAGTGGGTGTGTGTCTTGCCCTGTCAAAGCCCACAGCTTGGGCAGGTGAGGAGGAGCACATTGGAACAAAGCCATGCCTACCTGTGGATCACTCACAAAGGGCTGGAAAAGGAACAAAACCGCGTGACTTTTGAGGACCTAAGGCAGGATTTAAGAGTATCCCTAGCTGATGACTTTGCCACTCCCAGGAGTTTATCATCCTCCCCTCCCCACAGCAGTTATCCCGCTGGTCTCTGCCTCACTCACTTCAGTTCCACCCTCTCACCTGGAAGTGGAGGTGGTGGCCGGGCTGTGTGGTCTGTGGGGAGCAGACCGGGCCATGTGCAGGAGGAGATAACTGCCAGCTGCCCTGCGGTTGGCAGAGGGTCGGGGGGCTCGGCCTGGCAGAGCACACGGTGGTTACGGGGCCGTGTCTAACGGCAGCCCCGGCCTGGCCCAGCTCACTCCGCTCCCATGGATCCCATGGATCACCCGGCCTGTCAACGCCCGCCGCTCCCATCCTTGGCAGCCTCTCCCGAGCACCCCCCACAGCCCCTGGAGCCCGAGGGGGTAGCCCAGCCCTTCCTTCTCCCGGGGTATAAATAGGGCTTGTTGCTCTCCCCGGGCTTTCATCTGAAAGAATAAGAGGAAGTGAAATAGAGAAGGGGGGAAGCGCCTCAGTTGTGGTTGTTGGGGAGCGAGGAGGAGCTGCACGGCCCTTTGTTGTTTGACAGGAGCATCTCTGGGTGGCTTCCCCTCTGTTTATAACACTTGTATTGTGAAATAAACGTCTTTACGGGCAATTGTGAGAGGGCTTGCCTTTCACATAGCCCTGGTTTTCTGGTACTCCATATAACTAGCCCTGTGGGTATCTCCTGACATCCCTGTTCCTTTGCCACTTTGGGGAAGCCAGCCTGGACAGGAGTTTTCCAGGTTGCTTTGCTCCATAACAAAAGGCATGAGCTCACTTTGCCTTTACATCTCCATCCTCTCAATCCTGGCCTTCACCTTGATCTCATAATTTCTCAGTTTATGAAAGGCCATGTCTTTGTTAGCCCCCAAAGAGCCTGATCTTTGATGGTCTTTGACAGATGGTCTCTGTCACCCCTTGGTTAGCAGGAACCACCTTTGATGGTCTCTGTAGCCTTATCTTTCCTTGCATCTTAACTGACTGTGGTTAAGTTTCCCTCCTGTGCTCACCACGAAGGTCCAGGTGTGTGGAGCCTTTCCAGCTTCCCACCCTGGTGTGCCCCAGAGTGGTTTAACTGTTCAAGTACCTCCTGTCTTCTCTGAAAAACCCCTCACTGGCTTCATCAGGATTTGATATGATCCGCGTGAAGCTGCAGTAGCAGTTTTGTCTTGTTTTCTTTTTTTGCGAGTTGCTGCTTCTCCCACAGGCAAAGGGCAATGCTGCTGGATGGCATCAGGGCTTTTCTGAACAGCATCATTTCAAATGGTTTTTATGGCTTGTGGCCTCCTCATTAGCACTTACATCCATAAGGGATTCAGGGCTGGGCTTTTAAGGATAACCCAGTGGATCAGCAACTGCTATATTTATAGTGATGAGCTTTTCACCTCTGAAATTCTGGTTTATACTGAGTTGGGGCCCCAGTGCACAGCTGCTCGTCAGACAGGGCTCGAGGTTGCACAACCGTGGCATGGGGATGTCAACAATTTATTCTGATCCCTTGCCGAGTTCTCAAACTTCCAGCCCTTCAGTCTGTTTCGACATGCTCACCACTTACAGGAGGCAAAGTTGCAGATGGGACCAGGTTGGAAAAAACAACAGTGTTTGTGAAACTCCCTGTAAATCCCTGGGAAGGGATGGTGGGGTGGGCGCTGGGGCAGGATCTGTCAGCTCTCCTCGGGTGGAGGCACCTGAGCTGCCATCCATCATCAGCAGCCTCCTGGGTAGAAGATGGATCCTCTTAAACACCAGACCACAGGGATGTGCCCCTCTGATGCTCAGTGTTGTTTCCATCTCCCATTTGCAGTGCCCAATGGAATAAACCATTCCCCGCCGACACTGAATGGAGCACCATCCCCACCCCAGAGGTTTAGCAACGGTCCTTCCTCCTCCTCCTCGTCCTCGCTGACAAACCAGCAGCTCCCAGCCACGTGTGGTGCCCGGCAGCTCAGCAAACTGAAGCGTTTCCTCACCACCCTGCAGCAGTTTGGCAACGACATTTCACCAGAGATCGGGGAAAAGGTCCGGACCCTTGTCCTGGCCTTGGTGGTAAGTCCTGCACCAGCCCGGGCTGCCTGGATTTTCCCAGAGCACTCTGGTGATGGGATCCCGGCCAGCAGTGCATGCCCCCATCACACAACGTTGTTTGTGCCTTTGCAAGCAAGAGCTGGTGGCTGAGCAAGACTCTGTCATGTTTATGCTTTCTGGGAAACTTGCTGAATTTTTTCTTGGTTTTGGTGGGTTTCAAAAAGGTGTTTGTGTTAGGGTGTTGACATGAGCTTGTGTGCAGTAGGAAACCTGGAAGGATTTGGACAAAGCTTTTCATATAGAATCACAAAATAATTTGGGTTGGAAGGGACCTTGTGGATCATCTCGTTCCAACCTCCTGCCATAAGAACACCCTTCAAACCCAAGTGAACAGGTGTAGCTGCAGGATTGTACCCAGTAGTTCCAGTTGTACAGACTAACTGGGAGAAATGCTGTCCCGTGCATTAGACATTATGCTCCCATGGTTTACAAGGGCATGAAGCAATAGGATGAGGGGGAGTAGCTTTACACTAAAAGAGAGTAGGTTTAGATTGGATGTCAGGAAGAAATTCTTCCCTGTGAGGGAGGTGAGGCCCTGGCACAGGTTGCCCAGAGAAGCTGTGGCTGCCCCAACCCTGGAAGTGTCCAAGGTTGAGTTGGACAGGGCTTGGAGCAACCTGGGATAGTGGAAGGTGTCCCTGCCCACGGCAAGAGGTTGGAACGAGGTGAACTTTGAGGTCCCTTCCAACCCAAACTATTCTAGGATTCTGTGACCTTGGACTGAGGTCCTGGAGCCCAGCACACACAGCCTGGCCAGCTGTGGCCCTGTGGGGCACCCAGTGGGGCTCCCAAGCTGATCTCTGCTTTTTGGCACATTTCTTTTGAGGCTCAGCATGCAGTGAAAGTCACTAGACTGCAGCAGCCTGGAGCATTTCTGCTTCCAAGGTTGGTGTGGGCAGCAAATGTATGTCTGTCCATGTCCTTGGGGCCAGTTCTTGAGCACTGGATGCAAAATGCTGCTGCTGCATTTATACAGCATAGATGCTTCCATGGATGTAGAGTAGTACATTAGCTTGGAGAGGAAATAAGCTGTCCACCTGTCTCCAGATTGTGGTAATTGTTGCAGGGATGAGCTTTGTACGTGTGGGTTATCCAAAGATGCTTATCCCAGGGAGTCCCCAGCCTGAACAGCCCTGGGGGATGCAGGATTGGGCCAGAGGAGGACCATGGTGAGCATGGCTGATGGAAACTTTGTGGATGGTCATTAGGTTAAATGAGAAGAGCTGAAAGGAAGGAAGGAGAGGAAGGTGTGCAGCTCTGAGCAGCTGGGCTCTTTGCAGTGTGCCCCAGGCCACTGGGCCAGTGTGCAGGAGATGCCAGCTGGGTCATCCTCTCTCCCAGAGCCACCTCTACCTCCCAGCCCCAGAGCTGGGAGGATGCTGGGCCAGGCAGTTCCCACCCCTGTGCAGTGCAGTTCCTACTCTGCTGGTCTGAGCCTTTTTGGCTGCGTTCGGTGGGATCCGATGCAAACATTGTCAGCCCTGTCGTGGCAGATGCAATCACCCCCCTGTTCTATTCCTCTGGAGCTGTTTTCCATATGTCTAAAAATAAGAACAAATTGTCATTCCATTTCTTAATTTCTTTTCTCAGAACTCAACGGTGACAATAGAGGAATTCCACTGCAAACTGCAAGAGGCGACGAACTTCCCCCTGCGGCCGTTTGTGATCCCCTTCCTGAAGGTGACAGGGAGCTGCTGGGGCTTGCTGGTGCTCTGTGTGCCAGGCTGTGCTGCTTGGCAGCTTGACATTGCTGGGAAAGATCTCCTTGCAAGCACCACAGCAGTTTTGTTAAAGTCCAAGACAGACTGCACAGACCATAGTGGTGGCCATGTGGGACTGGCTTGCGGCAAGCTGGAACATGTGCCACATATGTCTGCTCGTGTGTTGGGGATAAAGGAGGCAAACCAAGCTCCATGTGGCAGCTCAGATCTAGAATATTTGAAGTGCTGGCACACGGAGCATGTCTGGGGGGGTTAGATTACAGAATCACAGCATGGTTTGGGTTGGAAGGAACCTTAAAGCTCATCTAGTTCCAACCCCCTGGCAGGGACACCTTCCACTTGACCAGGTTGTTCCAAGCTCCATCCAGCCTGGTATTGAACACTTCTAGGGATGGGGAGCCCACAACTTCTCTGGGCAACTAGATGGTGGAAGCGCAGACACTTGGGGTTTGGGTGCACTGGCATCAGGCCATCCTCAGCTCCTGGGAAAGTAAATCTGACAGTGCAGACACCAGGAGCTGGAGGGTCCTCAGTGGGGGCCTCAGGTGTTACCGCTCTGAGGTATTAATGAAGAGCAAACCTTCTGGAATGGCTGGAAACTCCTGTGCCCTCTGTAATCCAGACCTGTGCTTGTTTTCCAGGCCAACCTCCCACTGCTGCAGCGGGAGCTGCTGCACTGTGCCCGTGCTGCCAAGCAGACACCCTCCCAGTACCTGGCACAGCACGAGCACATCCTGCTCAACACCAACACCACGTCCCCCGCCGACTCCTCCGAGCTGCTCATCGAGGTGAATGGCAATGGGAAGAGGCACAGTCCAGACAGGTAAGAACAGCTTTTGTCGTTCTGTGAGTTGGTGAAGTTGTGACTTCTGTTTTAGCTTTGCTGCTGGCAAAGCTCCAAGCAGCATCCAGGATCTTATCACTCCCAACACCTATTGTGGCTGTTATAAGACACCGATAACTGCTCCTGCTGCACTGCAAATTCAGGTTGTGTTCCTCTTTCAGGCAGGTTCTGTCCCAGAGGGACTTTTGGGTAGCATTGAAAAGCCTGAGCTGGAGAGCTGAGCAGTTTTCCACCACCCTGGTGGTGAATGAAGGCACTGGCAGGGCTGGGAAGGATGTGGTTCATTTTCACCACTTTTTATTTCAAGATAAAAGTTGTTATGTAATTATGTGGAGCATGCCTCAGATTTGTAAAAACTGTGAAATTTTAATTTGGTCATGCTCAGAAAGATGAATCACAACACTCTGGCATCCTGAACCTTTTCTTTGACAGGGTCGCTTTGTGCATCACTGCACAAATTGAGTGTGTTTGTTTGAGCTCCCTGCATTAACCCCCTGGTAAAATCATCTCTGCCCAGACTCTGCCAATTCAAAAACTGCATCTTTCCCTTTCTGAGTGCATTTATGGGATGCTAATGAATGCCTGTTTGTGCTGTTGTGGTTGCAGAAGGGAAGACAGCAGCTTTGAGAGGGAGCCACTGCCCACAGAGCCTCCAGCCAAGAGGGTTTGCACCATCAGCCCCGCGCCCCGGCACAGCCCTGCCCTCACCATCCCCCTGATGAACCCCAGTGGGCAGTTCCATCCCACCCCACCGCCCCTCCAGCACTACACCTTGGAAGATATTGCCACCTCCCACCTCTACAGGGACCCCAGCAAGATGTTGGAGCACAGAGAGATTCGGGACAGGCACGGAGGGCTTGGTGAGAAAGACTGGCCACTCACACCCAAAGCTGTGTAATGCTGGGCATGTCCTCAGCAGAGTTTTTGCAGGGAATTCAGAGGAAAAAACTCACCATGGGAAGTTAAAAATGGAGAGATGGAGAGTTTTTATTTCCTTGTGTATGTGTAAAGATTGGAGTCACTGAGGATGAGGAGGAAGGAGCTGGTGTGTGAGTTGAGTGTAGCCAACCCAGCAGGCAGGAACAGAGGACAAGGGAAAAAAAGTAATGTTTTCAAGATCACTAAAAGCAGGAAAGCAGATCCTGACCCCTGTTCCGTTTCTCCCAGAGGTGTGTGGGAGGTGCACGCTGTGTTTCCAACAGGACAGCCTGAATCATGAGCTCTGAGCTGCCATGAGATTGTAACAAGGGGCTCAGCTCCACAAGCAGGTCAGAGCCACAAGTGGATTGTAGCACTTCCCAGACAGGGATGCAGACAGGGATGAAAAAACACCAGCGTGGAATTGCCCCTGTAGAGCCGCCACCTTGAGATGTGTTTTTGAAATCCCAGCTATGTGGAGCTGGAAATAGAGCTCTTTATTATCCCTTGGAGCACTGCAAACACTTGGTCCATCAAATCCCTCTCTGGCTGTGGCTCGTTGCAGGTTTGAATGGAGGGTACCAGGACGAGCTGGTGGATCACCGCTTAACAGAGAGGGAGTGGGCTGACGAGTGGAAGCATCTCGATCACGTAAGGAATGGCAGGAGGTGTGGGAAGTTCTGTGGGACGCAGCAACCCGTTGTTCCACATGCTCCAGTTTGTGATTTCCTTGTTGTTGATACCATACTCGGGCTCTCCTGGTGGCTGGTAGAGGAACAAGCTGCCACAAGAAGGTGGGTGGTGGGGAGGGTGGACAGGAGCTGTAGCACTTTCCTGGCAGAGGAAGCCAAAATCAGTGTGGATGAAGTGTCTGGAGCTGGAGAGCTTCTCCTCCAGAGCACAGCCAGGTGCTGCCATGGCTGTCTGAGCAACCAAACCCAGCCTTGTCCCCAGGTCCCACAGGGTCCCTTGACCTTGTGGTCTTCTCTGTCACAGCCCTGACCAGCACAGGACCAACAGGCAGAGGTACTATGTGCAGTCGGGATATGGGCATTAAAAATAAGTAAACCCATCATTATTGTTTTAAATACTTTCTTTCCTGAGATGCCAGCTTTTCATGGGCTACAGTGAGGCACCAACTGCAAGACTTGGTACTTTTGGCACACTTCAGGCTGAGGTTTTTCCTTCTGAGCAAGTCTCCTCCTCCAAGCACTTCACTGGAGCATTTCCCTCAAAGAGATGGGATTGAAATTCAGCTTTGATCATAAGTGCAGAGAGACATCATGGTCTAAAGCCAATGGGGTTTTTCAGAGAGGATGAGGTTGGACTGGAGCAGAGGCCCTATAGCTCAATATTTGGAGTTAGACTATGGCTAGCAGCAGGATCACAGCCAACCCCTGCATGGACACCCTATTCCCATAGGAAAGTGGTGGATTTTTCCCTTCCACCTTTAGAAACATGGCCTGGAGGTGTTCATCCTCCTCCTGTAGTTAACTTACAGCACAGGTGTGACCTCCTCCTCCCCACCTGGTGCTGCATCCCTGCACACAGCGCCCTGTTTGCTGCATTATCCCAAACACTGTGCTCTGGTCAGTGAAATTACCTCCCTCCTGTACATCTGTCTTGGATGGTCCCTCCGTGGTACCTCCAGTGAGAAATTCAGGATCACAGAATATGCAGAGTTGGAAGGGACCCACAAGGATCATTAAGTCCAACCCTTAGGCCTGCACAGGCCCATCCCTGAGAGTCACACGATGTGCCCCAGAGGATCATCCAAACACTCCTTGAACTCTGTCACTCAGTGCTGTGCCCTCTGCCCTGGGCAGCCCGTTCAGTGCCCAACCACCCTCTGGGGGAAGACCCTCTTTTTCACATCCAACCTAAACCTCCCCTGACACAACCTCGGGCCGTTCCCCCGTCACCGTCATTCCTGTCACCGTCACCACCAGACACAACCTTGCCAGCGGCACCTGAGAGCCCGTTCCTCCCGCAGGCCCTGAACTGCATCATGGAGATGGTGGAGAAGACGCGGCGCTCCATGGCGGTGCTGCGGCGCTGCCAGGAGGCCGACCGGGAAGAGCTCAACTACTGGAAGCGCCGGTGCAGCGAGACGGCGGAGCCGCGCAAGGCGGGCGGGGAGCTGCTCTCCCGGCACAGCCCCGGCAGCTCCGACTCCGTCGGCAGCGGTAAGTCCTGCTGGGTGTGCTGGGCCAGCCCTCCTGCTGTGGATGTCTGATTGCCACAGAGAGAGATTAGGCATCAAGTGATGGCGATGTACTGGAATTGTAACATAAAATTAAGTGCTCGAGCAGCGCGTAACCGTTCTGAAAGCTTTGAAGAGAGGTGGGTCGTCGGGTGTGTGGGAGGTCCTGGGTGAGCTCCTGGAAGCAGCGTTTGTTAACATGTAAAGGCATCTTTGCTCGTGCTGGAGAAGAGCCCCTTCATTGTCACTGAGCCATGTTTGCTGACCAAACACAGCCAAGTTGGTCCAAAGCTGAGAAACCTGGGGTTGAAAAGGCAGGAGAGGTGTTTGGCTCCCCCCTCTTCCCCTTCCAGTCCTTCTTGCCTAAAGGCTTTTAAATGTCAATGTCTACTTATTCTAAAAATACCAAAGACTTTTGTAAGTGTAATAACTACCTGTGTTATTAATTCTATTTTTGTACCATGAGTCAACTTAACTTTATTCAAGCTGACTAGTTTTCCCCTCTGGTATGCAGGGGTTTGACCCTATAAGAAAAACAAGTCTAAAATGCCGATTTGATTTATTTGGATGTAACTCTAATTTCCATCCTAATAAATATGCCGTAAATCAAGTCCTGGGAAAAAAACCGACATGATCGTTCAATAATAAAAATGGATTTTTTCAAACAAGAATAAACATCAATTTGATATATCTTCTGCTTGTTTGTATACAAAATGAAGAGTAAATCCTCCTGCAAGGAATTCAAGTGCCCATGGCTCCAGCTGTCAGTGTGGAGTGGCTGGGCCTGTGTGACAGCCTGAGGGGCACAGCCTGCTTTTAGCCCTTCTATATTTAAGTATATCATGACTAATACACTTACAGTCTCCTGTTGTTAAAGGTGGTATAGTTAAAAATTTTACTATAAATGGGGACTGCTGTTGATGTCCCTTGTGGGATAATTTTCAAGCTCCATTGTGAGAAGGTGCAGTTAAACATCAAGAAGCATCCCCAGCTGTCTTTCAGGACAGTTTGTCCATCAATTCAAGCCTTTGAATTGTCCAGGGAGTGGGAAATGCTGTGCTTAATGTAAACTGCTGATGCTCAGTCTGTGGACAGTGCAGATGTTGGATGACATATATTTCTAAGTATTGCCTGTTGCTATAGAGTACCAGGAGATAGAATTAGGTTATACAGTATCATAAATTATGCAAGGTGCTAATTAAATGTTGTAATTTATTGTCTTAAGTGTTTGAGGAATGGCTTTAATCCTTGGAATCCTCTGCCTCGAGTTTTAGCTGGTCAATCCTACCCTGCCCCACGATGTCCCAAGGTACTGCTGGGCATGTAAGCAGCAGTTGGCTGTGATGAGGCTTTGCCAACCTTTGCCTGTGTCCCTCATTCCAACAGATTCACTGCGGGAGTTCAGCAGCAGGTCGGGAACAGGCTACGTCACTGAGGAGATTTGGAAAAAAGCTGGTGAGTGTTTGCTGGTGACCTCAGCCAGGGATTCTGCCGGATCGGTCGGGGTAAACACAGATGCTGCAGATCTGCTGTGCAGGAGCCCAGCTGCAGGAACGCCCTGGGATGTGCACATCTGACTGCCAGCATCCCCACCCTGCATTTTCCAAAGGGCTCCGCTCCTCTGCGATGCCAGTGTGGGTCCCACGGCACCGAGCCTGGCCATTCCCAGAGGAGCCCTTGGGATGCCGCTGCTGGCCACGTCCCGCTGCTGCATCTCTTTGTCCGGGAGGCACATCCCGCTCCTCGGGCAGGTGGGTGAGGCTGCTCTTTCCTTCCAGAAGAAGCTGTGAACGAGGTGAAGCGCCAGGCCATGTCGGAGGTGCAGAAGGCGGTGGCGGAGGCGGAACAGAAGGCGTTTGAGATGATCGCCTCGGAGAGGGCGCGCATGGAGCAGACCATCGCCGACGCCAAGCGCCAGGCCACCGAGGATGCCTTCCTGGTGATAAACGAGCAGGAGGAGTCCACGGAGGTGAGGTGGCCAGGGGTTGTCCTAGGGAGGGACTTTGCAAGACTCACAAAGCTTCCATGTCCTGCCTGAGGGTGACTCAAAGCCTGCAGGTCGCCTTGTTGTAGAATCGTAGATAACGCAATGATTTGGGTTGGGAGGGGCCCTAAAGATCATCTTGTTTCAAAGCCCCTGCCATGAGCAGGGACAGCTCCCACTAGAGCAGGTTGCACCAAGCCCTGGGCTTGAACACCTTTGCCTTTTAGAGGTTTCTCTCCAATCAATAACTAAAGGAAGGCACTGATATCATGAAAAATCCCTTTTGATTTTGCTGGCCTAAACAATGTCTCTGGCACCTGTGTGTGTGCAACAGCCACATGAAGACACCACTGGGGACCCTGAGCTGGACCCAGTGTAATGATCAAGGATTTTGTGGGGTTGAGAGAGGCGTGGAGGGAAGGAAAAAGTCATGCTGGTGGATGCAGCTCTCTGCTTAGCTGTTGAATGCACCAGTCGATAAACACATGATGGGAGTGGGTGGGACAGCTCAGGAAGCCATAGAAGGAATGAGACAAGCAGTGATTTCTCCATTGGGGAATACCAGAGGAGTATCCTCCTCCTCCAGCTGTGCTGGGAAGCAGTGTGGGACCTTGGGAGCTGTCGAGCACCCCCTGTGCAAGCCCCAGAGCATGTCTCTAAAGCTGTCCTGTGTTCTGGCCCATCATGTAACCTTTGCAACACAGTTTGAAAACACGTGAAGTGTAAACAGCTGTGAAGCAGTGACCCAGTTTTCCAACAGTTACCACAGCCTTTGGTAGGGGCCTTTTGGTCACAGGCCCTGCTTCTCCTGAAAGATAGAGGAGCCTTGGGGATGCATTGGCTTCTGGAGCAGCTTGCTCACAACCAGCTCCCTTTGGTGCTTTGCCTGTAAATCATCACCAGGAGCTGGTGGCTCCAGTGCAGACCCCAGGAGTGGGGAATCTCACTGCCCTTCCCTACAAGACAATCTGCCTGGTACAGCCCAGCATCTCCCACCACCCTGCTTCCCTCTTCCTTCAGCTTCCACAGCTCTTTGCCGGGGGTCGCAGCAGCTGTGTCCCCCCAAAGGTGCCTCGTCGGGCAGGGTCAGAGCAGGCTGGCTCTGGCAGAGGCTGCATTCCCACAGCTGAGCTTGCCCTCCCCACTATGTGTTTGCTGTGCCCAAGTCCAGCTGCAGGGAAGCTGATCCTCCTGTTCCCCTCCTTGGAGCAGCTGCAGCCGCCGCTCCGGCGCTGGCCCCTTGCCCCATGCTCCGAGGGGAGCAGTGGCACGCCAGGAGCCCACCAGCTGACACCTTCCCGGCGGCCAGAGGGGCTTTGCTCCACTTCCAGATAGAAGCTTGGGCTCTGGCAGTGCTTCCACCTGGCTGAGAGGCTTTGAAACGAGCTTTTTCTTTTCCAAATTGGCCCGCTCCAACCTCTTGTGCAGCTAGGCAGGGCGTGGAGCAAATGGTGCCTGTGCAGCTCGTCGTGGTCCCTGCGGAGAGCGCTTGGCTGGGAGCGATACCAAAATAGAGCTGCTTAAAACAGGAAATAAAAAGACCCAATAGCAGCATCTGCAGCATGTTTTTCAGTCCTTGCCTGCTGTTTCCTCTCTGCATTTGGGTGGATCTAGGGGAGAGGATGTGACCAGAGCAGTCTGGCAGCAGCTTTGGGCAGAGAAGAGGAGTGGGACTTAGAACCGTTGGCAAAGAGCTGTGAAATAGCAGGAATTAATGGATTGCTCCTTTTAATATTACCAAATCTGGCCCTGAGGGGGATGAACAGTCCCCTCCAGAGCTGAGTCAGCACCATCCTGCAGCTCTTGGGAACTAAAGCCCTTTCAAGCACAGTGTCTTTGGTCTTGCAGAGCTGCTGGAACTGCGGCCGCAAAGCCAGTGAGACGTGCAGCGGCTGCAACATCGCCCGGTACTGCGGCTCCTTCTGCCAGCACAAGGACTGGGAGAGGCACCACCGGATCTGCGGCCAAGGCCTGCACGGCCAGAGCAAGCCCCTGGCTCTGCCCACGGGCCGCATGGCAGCGGCTGCCAAGAGCCTCGATGGCGTCCCCAGCCCGGCCCTTGAGAAGACTTCGGCGACCACGTCCCGCTCCTCCACCCCGGCATCCGTGACAGCAATAGATACGAACGGACTCTAGAGGGGAGGTTTTGCTTCGCTCTGTTTGATTCATTTCCCGGGTTTTTTTAAGCTGAAAAAAAAGCCCCCCCCCAACAACTGTTATCACGTGACATATTTGACACATCGCGCTGCCTCCTCCGAGCGCCGACGCTCCGGCTTTGCCATCTCATCCTGCCTTTTCCTTTGTGGCTCGTGGACTGGGATGAGCCTTGCCCGCAGCAGCTCCCTGCCTCTCTCTTGGAGGACCTGGACTGGGGGGAAAGTGCTGGCACACATCAGGAATGCTGAGTGTGTGGTGCCCAAGCAGGAAGCCCCATCCTCATGGCACGCTCAGGCTTCCCGAGGTGTCTGAGCCTCCTTCATCCACCTTTCTTCCATAACATCCCTCTGTTTTTTCCCTTACTCCCAGACAGTGGTGCCTCAGGTGGCCATGCCAGCCGGTTGTTGCTGTGAACAGACCAGAGCAGATTCCCCAGCAGGAGCATCTCATCCTCTAGTGCAATGGCAAAAGCTGAGCCCACTTCTGCCTGCAGGTTGGCAGCTGATGGCTGCAGAGGGGGAGGAGAGGATTTGTCTGCTCTAAAGCAAATGTCAGTACTGGAGAAGTACTGTGGGATGGCCTGGATTTCACACCATTCCGTGGTGGGACAGACAGTTGTGTGTTTCCTGGGTGGGAGCTGTGCTGAGGGAACACGTGCAGAGCAGATCTGGGTTGGGTGCAGGTGCCCTTTCCACCTGGGGACTGTTGTTTTGCTGTGCAGAAAGTGTTTGGTTTTTTCACTGCCTGGAAGCTGTTGGTTTGCAAGTTCCTGCCGTTGTTTTTGAGCCCAGTGATCCTGTAAATAACAGGGTTATTTACAACCTGTGCTTCTCTGCACACCTCACCCGAACTGGTAAAAGAAAGACAGGACTTGGTGTCCTGTGTCACTTCTTCTTTCCAGCCCTGGGAGGTTCCTGTGGTGCTGCATCCAGGGATGTGCAGCCACTGCTGCCTCCTCCAGCCTTTGGGGACCATCCCAAAACTGCAGGCTCAGAGCAAGGCCCTGTGGGGATGCTGTGGTCAGCAGGGGGACGTGTGTCACTCAAAGTCCCTGCTGTGGTGTGGAAGGAGGGATTGGAGGGACTCAGGGCAGTGCAAGCCATGAGCAGCAGAGGCAGCAGGGCTGTCCCAGGGCACAGCAGGGCTGGTCTTGGCTGCCTCACCGAGGTCAGCACTGGTGCAGCCCATGGGAGGGACAGGCATGTGCCCTCTGGGAGCTGTTCCAAATTCCCAGCGACACAAACAGGCTCTAGAAATCCATCTATTCAGCGAAGCCATGTTTCCGTGACTCTGTGTGTGCTTTTGCTGCGTTGGAGCCCAATGAGGCGAGTAATTCCCAAATTATTTTTGATCACTTTTTCAATTGGAGGTGGATAATGGAGCTGTAATGAATTGTCACGGAGTTCATGGCAGGGATGAACAGGGGCCCCACTGCACCAACTCTGGCTCCTTGGGAAAGCTCTTTGGGAAGCTGCTGCTGTGGGATAGGTGCTGATGGGTGATTCTTGTGTCTGCAAGGTTTTATTATGCAAAAAAGCCACCATGCCTGGTGTTGGAGACAGCTCTGGAGTGGCAGTGGGGAGCGTCTCCTCCCGTGTTCCCAGGACTTGGTGCTGGAAAAGCCCTTTACACGGAGCCCAGCACAGTCACTGGGATTGAGGCAGCCTCCAGTGGGGGTGGCACTGGAGCCACCCTGACCTGCAGCAGCCCAAGGTGTCACCCCAGGGCAGGTGGAGGTGGCCAGGGGAGCCATCACAAGGATGCAGGAACAGTGGCTCTGTCTGTGCCACTGCAGAGACACCTAAGGGGGGGAGGAGCAGCACATTGGGCTTGTGAGAACACCAGGGTGAGAGGCTGCCCTGACACCCCCACTCCAGCCAGGGCTGAAGGGTTTTCCTGCCCTAAAGGGCACATGCAGAGCAGCCTCAGGTAAATAATGTGGTGGTGATGTCCCATCCTCACCTGCAGCTCCAACCTAATGCTGTAGGTCAGAGGTGGGATGTGCCAAGGTGGAATGAGAAGGGAGAGCAGGGCAGAGCTGGAAGGAGTTGCTTGTAAATAGATTGTCTTCCATAATTCTCATGCAACGTTGATGGCTGTGTATTAAAATTAACCCCAGTGTAAATGAATGAAATACTAACAGTCATGATTAGAATGATTGCTTCTTTTTGTTTTTGTTTTTTTTTAAACATGGAATGATAAATGTGAACTTGGGACATGGGAAGACATTGGGTTGAGGTTTCTATTTTCTTTTTTGACATTTAATTCTGTAATAGAAATTTGTTACTTCATTCCTGTGCATAACTTATTTAATGTCCTGTATAAAGGAACCCAAACTGTTACAGATGTATTTAGTTTGTTCTACTCAAAAGTAGTCAATAAAAAGACTATATTCAACCTCCAGCTCCCCCTTCTCTCTGGGAAGGGGCAGAGGTTTTCTGTGGTGCTCAGGTTGCTGTCAGGCTTTTGGGGGGCTCTGCAGGGACAAAAGCTGCCTTCCCTATGGTGGTGATGCTGCTGCAGGTGCTGTGGGGAGCCTGAGCAAAGCTTGGGAGCAGGCACAGGCAGAGCTGGAGAGCTCACACTGGCGCAGTTCAGCCCCATATTCAGTGCTGTTGGATTTTTTTGAGCTCATGGTAAAGTATGTTCTTCTCTGAGCTTTTTTTTAAACTTACTTTTTGGAGCACAGACCAGCCTGCAGCGTGCTCTCACAGCTGGCTGGCAGTGCCACCCCTGTGCCCCCAGCCCCCTGTACACACCTTGGCCTAGTCTGAGGATTTTGGTTTCCAGGCTGCTGCAAATGCCAATCCAGTGGTGAAGAAGCCCAAAACTGAGGGGCAAACCCCAGAAGGGGCTGGGGAGTAACTCAAGAATCCCAAAACATCCCTGCTGCAGCTCTGCCCATCTCTAACCCTCCCTGGCTGTGCCCTGGCACCTCCCCAGTCCCACTGTGTGTGTCTCCCACAGTGGGAATGTGCCCTTGGCCTGGCAGCTGCCTTGCGGGGGGCTGGAGCTGCCTCCCCTGCCCTGGGACCATGGCAAATCATGGCTTTGGCCAGAGAAGGCAGCAGTTACCAGTAATGAGGTACAGAATTGGGCACTTGGAGGATGGGTTTGGTTCCACATGGGATGTGGGACATGGGATGGGGTTTGTTACCCATCTCAGCTGCTGTTTCTCCCCTCCTCTAACGAGGAACTTCCCTGATCCCATTGCTGCAGGTCACTCCTGGCATCAGCCATGTCAGCCCCAAACCCAAGGAGACCCAGGAATCTTCTGCTGGGGCAAAACCACCCCAAACCCAGCAAGCTCCCCTGTCTTGTCACCCCACGGCACCAGGGCAGGGTGCTGTCAGCCCTGCCCAGCAGACTGTGTATGAGGTGTCCCCAGCATGGAGCTTCAGCCACAGACTTCACTTATTGCATCCAGGGATGTGGGAAGAAACTGTCAAATTCATATTTGTGGTGGAGCAGCACCAGGGAAAAGAGGTTGGGGGGTGGTAGCAGGTACCCGGGTGACTGAGGGTTGAGGGTGCAGGCCCCTGCCATGCTGGGGACAGGCAGGGGTGAAGTGATCTCCACATCAGGACAGTGATCTCCACGCCAGGAGGGTCCCTGCCTGCCCCATGTGCCCATCTCCCCTCACTCCATGCTGGCTGTTAGGGTGCATTTTAGCCCAACCCATGGACCAGGTGGGCTCTGCTCTGCCCCAGCCCTGGGCCCTCTCGTTTGTGTCCCCTGCCATGGTCCCCATCACCACTAACTCAGTCCCAGCCTCTCTGGCAGCACTGCCCAGTGCTAACACTGGTTTATATGAACTGAGGAAGCAACAGAGCCAGAGTGGGATGTGCTGGGGATGGGCACAGCTGGGGGGGCACAAGGCCAAGCTCAAAGCCACTGCTGCACAGGCTGCCAGGGCCTGATCAGGCAGAAGTACTCAAATATCTTTTTTCCTCTATAATGAGTATTCACAACCCCAACAAGGCCACCTGGCTCCCTGGGCAGAGTCACTGCTGGCCTGGGGGGGCTCTCGTGGGCTGGGCACAGGGATGTCACAGGAATGTCACCCCTGCCTGTCCCAACACCTTGTGGAGCCTGGGGCTGCCCTCAGAGCCAGGAGGAAGAGGAACTGGAGTGCAAGAGGGGCTGAGGGCTGCTAGGACACAGACAAACAGCCCAGTGCTCCCCCAAGGGCCAGGCTGTCACCCCTAAACACAGCTCCCCCAGAGCAGCTCAGAGAATGTCTTGGGGGGGAAATAAATAAGTAAATTAACATGAAAAGAGCAAAACTGGTAAAGCACTGGCAGGGCTGAGGGCAGGCAGCCCCTGCCAGGCCACAGGAGAGGACAAGGGACAGGGAGGTGAGGAACACAAAGGAAGGCAATGGCTGTGCCAAGGGCTCCACATCCTTTTGCATGCTGATGGTGTCCTGGAGGTGTCTGCCCCTTGTCAGTTGTTGTTCATGATCCACCAGGAAGCTGGGGAGAGAGGGAAAGGGGTCAAGGATGTGAGGGCAGTGTTAAACAGAGGAGAGGGGTCTGGGGTGGCAGGGATGGGGGATCTGGCTCTAAAGCACCCCAAACCAATCTTCTGCTCCAGGTGCCTGTTCCTGCACTGCTCCTGCCTTGTGCAGCACACCTGGAGCACAGCGTGGGGCTGGGGGACCCCCTCACCTGGGAAGAGCATGGTGGTCAGCAGCTCCGGGGACTCCAGCAGGCTGATGATGGACTGCTGGAAAGTCTTGCTGCAGCTGGACTGCAAGTGGCTGTAAAACAGGGTGCAGGGTCAGGGGGGTGCAGGGGGTGCAGCCTGGGTGTCAGAGGTGCCAGGATGCTTCTGCACCAGACACCCCCTTATGTTGCAAACAGCCCTGGGGTGCACAGTTCTGAGCAGTGCCAGCAGCAGGACAGGCTGGGCAAGGGAGGGGGAGCAGTGGGGGGCCCCGAGAGGAAACCCCTTCAAGCCCCTCCAGCCCCAGCCCTGCACAGGGACAGCTCCCACCTTCTCCACGAGGTCACGTCCTGCCAGAACTCGTAGAGGATGAAGCAGGCCTCGTCTGTCAGCTTGCAGGCAGAGACACTGTGGGGACAGGAGTGACCCTGAGCTGGGCCTGGGCAGGCTGGCATGGTCCTGGCACAGTGCTGGCATGGCACAGCCACGTGTGCCCCACCAGCCCAGGCCCAGCCTCCCCATGAGGCTTCCAAAGCACAGTTTGGATGCACCAAGTTTGTGGCTGCTGTAGCACACAGCTCCAGGGGATTCCAAACCCAAATCCTGCTTTGGGTAGCAGAGGAGTTTTACAGCTTTTAAACTGGTCTTTGCTGCTGCTCAGGAACCAGCACATGCAGTCTTTTATTGGTTCCACATTCCCTAGCACTGGCACAGCTCATCCTTCCAGCCCTTTGGAGTTGGTGTGTCACTCCCTCACCCTTCACACAAAGAGAAACCAAGGCACAAGTGCAGGAGCTGAGCTCACAGCACAGACCCACAGCTCACTGCCCCCAAAGCGATGCTGCTGCCCCAGCAATGCTTCCCACACTCCTTCCTGCCACAGGAACAGCCTCCAGCCCATGGGAAAACATGGGGGCAGCAGCAGGAGGGTGAGACCACAAGGCTTGGGGTGCAGGGCTGGGGGAACCAGCTGCACTCAGCTGCAGCAGCAGCAATTCCAGCTGAGGATGAGCCTTTCCTCCAGCTGCTGCCAAGGGTTGCTGGAGGGGGCCAAGTCCCAGAGGGACAGCAAAGCAACTCACCCAGCAGCTCGGAGGATGCATCCCCCTGCCCAGGGGCCACAATGGGCTTTACAATTCCCCGGTGTGAACCAGGACTGTGGAGTCTCCCTGGGCTTGGCTCCAGCTTCCTACTCACGTGGAGAGCCTGCCCATGCAATGCCACCCCGTTGTCTCCACAAATAGCTCTCATGACAAAAAAGCCTATCAATTCCAAAGAAAAAAACTCCCATTCTCCCTGTCACATGTGTCACAACGAGCATCTTCCTTTTGTTTGGACTGAAAACGTGCATTTATGCTGTTGGAACTGAAGAGCTGGAAAATGACACTTTAAATGGGAACAGCATGAACGTTCCCTGCTGAAAGCAGCTTGAAATCTCCCGTGGGAGAAGGGAAGAGCTGCTCAGGGAGCAGCTGTGCCATCTCAGGGACAGGCTGGCAGTGACATGTCCCTGTAGGCAGACCTGGGCTCCATCTCCAGCCCTGAACTCCAGAGCCTTGGCCTCACATAGGGTCAGCTTCAGGTGCTTCCCACACACACTCTCCATAAATCAATGCTCTGCATGAGCTCTGCCCTTGACCTTTCCAGTACTTTCAAGTCCTTCAGTGCTGGAGGAGTTCATGTGTTCACTTACACACACATGCCACAGCCATTCCTGCTGGCTTAAAACCCACCCCTTCCTTCCCAGGCACTGGTTCTTACTGGGAACGCCTGCAGCAGGAGATGGGAAGATGCTGCAGGCAGGGACAGCGCTGCAGCCGGGACAGTCTCATCCTCCCTGCAAGGTCCGACCCCTACACGCCGAGCCCGCCCTTGCACTGACCAGCACACAAAACACCCCACAAAAACCTCTTTGTCCCATCAAAAAGTGTCGTATTAAAACCCCCGTTTCTGGGGGAGCCACCCCACAAACCCCCCACTTACTGCAGGCAGCTGCTGTGCCCGGCCGTGCCCTCGGTGTAGGACCGGAACGCCTGCCGGAACTCCTCGATGCTGCTCGTGGCCACCGAGATCTGCCTCTTGGCCACCAGGATGTGCTGCCGAAGGACAGCAGGGCATCAGGGACTGCGTCCTGCCCTCCTTGCTCCCGTCCTGCTGCGGGACAAGGCGGTGGCAAGCAAGCACAGCGCCGCAGTGGGACTGGCACCGCAGCGCTGGGGACAACGGGGACATCAAGTGGCTTCTTCCCACTTGGGCAGGTTGCCTTTATGCCGAGGACTGCACCAGCAGGAGATGCTCCATCCCCTGGTGATGGGGTCCTGCTGCAGTTCCCTGTGTCCAGAAAGGGGCTTGGGAACCCTTCCACCTGGGCTCTGCATGGTCTGTGGGTGCTTGAAGAACACCTGGGGCATTTGGGCACTCACTGGCAGAGCATTACCTTCCTCTGGCTGGCTGTGGGCACTGCCCATGGCTTTTAGGGACCTGGGGGGTCTGCATTTGTCCTGTGGATGGTGCCATGCCCAGCTCACAGACCTGAATCCCACCCCAGGTCTCAGATTCCTCATCAGCCCAAAGCCAGAGCTCACCCAGTCTTGGGCACAGGGGCTGTGAGCACACACGTGTGTCAGAGGGGATCTGTGCCCACCCAGGGTGACCTGAAACAATGAGCAGCAGCACAGGCACTTACTGCATCTTGTCCTTTGCACATCGCTTCCTCCTTCAGCGGCTCCAGGCATGGGCTCTGCATTAACAGCACAGGCAAAAATCAGTGTAAGTGCAACAAGGCAGACCCTGGCAGCCACCCACAGCTCAGCCCAGGGGACAGGCAGGTACCACACTGACCTTGGGTACCTGGGGGAGGACAGGGATGGGACCTGCACATCTGTGGAGTTGGTGGGTCCTGACTGACTCGTCAGATCAGCAGGACCATGGGGAAGCCAGGGGAGGGTCAGCAGAGCTGAGAGGAGAAAGGTGGCTCTGAAGACTGCAAGTCTGGGTCTGGTGAGTGGGTGCAGCTCTGTGACGGTGCCAGGACCGAATATGGGGGTGCTGGCACAGGGAGGGGTCTCAGCACCGACCTGGCCATGCCATGGTGTGGGGCAGCCCCCAGCAGCTCCCCCGGCCACACACCTTGCACTCCAGCTTCTCGATGAGCTGCTGGAGCCTGTTGATCTGAGCCATCCACTGGCTGTTGTCCTCGACACAAACACCTGCATGGCGAAGGGCACAGACGTGTCACCAAAAAAAGCTCAATTTAGTCACTGCAAGAGCTTGCTCAAGACACAGAAAACCACGAGGCTTCTAAACCTCTGATTTAAATAATAAAACTGATTGTTTTTTCTACTGAAACTTTTCCCGCTGGACAAGTGATACGACATCCCACAGGAGCTGGCATCTTGGTGAGATGCTCCAGGCTCCATCCCAGAGAAGCCCTCAGTGCCCAGTGGTGCTGCAGATGTGGCACCTGGGGACATGGTTTAATGGTGGCCTTGGCAAGGTAATGGTTGGACTCAATGATTAAGGCCTTTTCCAACCTTAATGACTGTGTGATTCTGTGCTGATCTCACCCATTCCAGGCTCCAGTGGGGCACAGACCAACCCCAGGGACACCAGGCTGCAGGTACCTGTCGTCAGCATCCCAGAATAGGGATCTGTTGGAGACAGACAGACGTTCTTCTGCCCTCTGCGCCCACACCGCCTCCCCGACCTCAGGCCAACTGAAGTCTCCGATTTCTTTATGTCCTTTCTGGAAGAATAAAATGCAAAACGAGGAGTTGAAATCGTTCCCAGAGGGATCAACTTCACAGCGGGCTTGGAAAGGGCGGATCCTGCTCTGGGACGTCCCTCCCAGGGAGACCCAGCCCTGTGGTGCTGGGGACAGGGGGGCCCAGCACATCCCACCCCATCACCTCTCCCGTCCCGCCTGCTCCTCCACGGTGTCCACAGCACACTCCAGGGACGCCTGCAGGGACTGCAGCTGGTGCATGGTTTCCCGCAGCAGGAATCGGGTCAGGAACTGCTCCATCTTCGAGGAGGTCTCATACCTCTGCAGGGAAGAGGAGAGGATCTGTCAGATGCCTCAGCAGGAGCAGAGGCACATCTGGAAGGAGCTGGCCCTTAAGGAAACTTGAAGGGGTGGGTTTCAATCAAATTTTTAGTTATTTCAGGAAAAAGTGACGCTACAGGGCAGAAGAACCCTCTGGGGGCCTGCCTGTGAGATCACAACAAGGAATGCAGGCACAGTTCCACCTGCACTCCAGCCCCAGCCCCCACAGCCCCAGCAATCCCAGTCCTGGCCACAGCACTCTCAGCCCCGGGAGCTGTGGAGGAGAGCAGATGGACACAAGCCACGAGGTAAAGGGATTGTCCCCAGCTTCAGGGAGGATTCCAGGGCTGGCAGAGCATCCCCTGTGCCCCCCTGCTCACACACAGCTCTGCTCACACCAGGGCTCTCAGGACAAGGCTGGGATCCCATGGTGGCCCCTCAAGTACAGAAAGACCCTTCCAGGGATCTTTCACCATTGGCAGGCCAGGCCAGGCTTAATGCCCTCTCTTCCTGGGAAGACAGTGCCAAGCCTCTCTGCTCCCACAACAGGTTCTATGATGAATTTCTGATGTGCTCGTGTTCAGGGCCACCCCACAGCCTGTCCCCATGTCATTCATGGAGTGTGAGCAATGTGACAGCCCCTGTGAGCCCCAGCCCACCTGCCCTGTGGCACTGGAGGGGTGTCCAGGAGGAATAAGGGTCTGTGTGCCCATTCCTCACCACTCTCTTCCTGGATCAGACATGCAGGGTGAGCACCAGGGGTGTTAGTGCTGAGGGGTTTAAAAGTGAGTCCAGAGGGGCACGTGAGAAGTGCTGGGGAGAATGAAGGGGTCACTTGTCCTGAAGGGTGATCAAGATGCACGCCATGCCACAGGAGCAGGTCTGGGAAGCACAGAGAGCTGAGGAAGTGCCTGGACACATACAGAGGCACCCTGAGTTCCTTCCTTCCTTTGCCAGCTGGGATCACAGATCCTCCTGGGCAAAAATCAGGGTGCAATGAACAGTCACTGCCCAGAGTGTGGCTCCTCTGCCTGTGCTATGGGTTCTGCTGGCAGCATCATTCATGGAATCATAAAGTCATAGAACGGTAAGGGGTTGGAATGGGTCTTAAAGATTATTTAGTCTCAACCCCTCTGCCACGGGCACGGACATCTGCTGCTACACCAGGTTGCTCAAGGCCTTTTCCAACCTGGTCTTGAACACTTCCAGGAATGGGGCACCCCCAACCTCCTGGGCAACCTGTTCCAGTATCTCACCATCCTCACAGTAAANCGATTTGGTCCAACCACTCAACCTTCCTGCTTAGTTTTCACTTGCGTCCTTAAAATCCCCTGACATTCTGCCCTGGCACTCTTAGAAAATCTCCAGGCCCCCAGAGAGGGAGACAAAGTTCCCGAGGAAGGATGCTCAGCAAGACAAGGAATGAGAAGACAGGAGGAAAGGCTGCAGCACATACCCAGACACTTCTAGAGCAGGCACTGCTGTCCTCCACTGGGGCTGAGCCACTCTCCCTTGCTGCTTTGGCCTGACGAGACCCCTCTTGTCCCACTGCAGGTTCTTTCTCCCTCCCCGGCATCCCTCCGGAGTGCCAGCCATGCTGAGGCCCGCAGTCGTCATAGACAGTGGCAGCAGCCTCACCCGGGGTGGCTTTGCAGGGCAGAAGCAGCCCCAGGCTGTGCTGAGGACTGTGCTGCTGCACCCCTGCAGTGCAGGCTCCCCGTGGGACACCCAGCAGCATCCCACTGCCACGGAGAGCACGGAAGGCTTCGCCGCAGCACCCGGCTCCTGCCCCCTCAAGCACGGCATGGTTGAGGACTGGGATGCCATGGAAAGCCTGTGGAGCCACCTCTTGTCCTGCAGCCTCAAAGTTCTCCCAGAGGAACACCCGGTGCTCCTGGCAGAGTCCCCGTCCTGCCCTGCCATCCACAGGGAAAAGGCAGCAGAGGTGCTTTTCGAGAGCTTCGGGGTGCCGGCCCTGCACGTGGCCAACACGGGGTTCCTCTCCCTCTGTGCCCACGGCAGAGTCACCGGGCTGGCCGTGGAGGCCGGGGCAGGAGTGTCCCACGTCACCCCCGTCTGGCAGGGCCAGACCCTGAGGACGGGCACCCACCGCCTCGGCGTGGCCGGGGAGCTCCTCTCCGGCCACCTGCTGCAGCTGCTGCTGGCCAGCCCCAACAAGCCCTGCGCCCTGCAGGCCCTCAGGAAGGCAACGCTCACCCAGCTGAAGCAGCAGTGCTGTTATGTCTCCTTGGACTACGAGAAAGACCTCCAAGAACGAGCTTCCCACCATCCAGCCGTGTTTCAGATGCCAGACGGACACTGGATAACCCTGAGCAAGGAAAGGTTCTGCTGCCCGGAGCCGCTTTTCCAGCCGAACCTGCTCCACCACAGCTGTCCTGGGATCCACCAGCTGGCCTGGCAGAGCCTCCAGACGGCGCCTGACCACGCCAGGAGGGACATGCTGGGCAACATCGTGCTGTCAGGTGGCTCCTCCATGTTCCCTGGCTTTCCAGAGAGGATGTGCTTAGGGTTGAACTTACTTTCCCAAGGCACGGGTGTCCAGATTGAGGTCCTGGCGAGCCCGGAGAGGGGCACGGCAGCCTGGGTGGGGGGCTCCATGGCAGCCTCACTCACGTCCTTCCAGCACGCGTGGATGACAAAGGGAGAGTACGAGGAGCATGGAGCTGAGTACATGCACATGATATTCCAGTAGATGGAAGGCAGCCATGCCACTGCCAAGCTACAGGAGGAAGGACTCCAAAACACACCCTGCTCCGGGCAGAGCTGCAGCAGAGGTGGCCGAGGGCAGCTCCTGCACTCCTACAGGGGTGCAAAAGTCAGTTAAAGTGCCCTCCCCCCCAAATAAACTGCTTTTCATTGACATTCTGGGTTATTTCCATGCCTATCCACCATCTGACAAGTGTATGTCCCATCAGGCTGGCAACACAACTATGGCTTGTGGTGGGAATTCAGGCCATGCTGTCTGGGTACAGCTGGTCACAGTCAGTTCTGGCTGTGCATGTCCAGAGCATGAGAGCAAAGCTGCCCTTTCCAAATGGAAATGCAGGTGCTGGCACAGGGAAGGGGGTTGCTCCAGCTGTCAGCACAGCAGGACCCCCGAGGTCTGCAGGGAGCCACGGGGATGGGAGGAAGGAGCTGAGGAGGGGAAGGTCCACACGGTGCCTGTGCTGCAGCCACTTCATCCAGCAGGTGATTCCACATCCTGGCACTGCAGCAGCTCAGTGCTGGGTACAGACATGAGCTGAAAACCAGGGGACTGAATTTGCTCCTTGTAATTTTGGTATAAAGGTCATTTGGTGCTCCAGGGAGTCGACCCAGCTTCTCCGAACAGGCATTTCCTCACCTGGCTTTGCTGCTGCTTCAGTGAACTGACTCGGCTCAGCAGATGATGAGAAAAGGATCAGAATTGCAGGGGGGAGCAGCTGGGGAGCACAGCCCAGCTGTCACGGCAGGCTCCTTTCCCCATGGCCAGACCCATTCCAGCTCCCCAAGGGACACAGAGGCAGGACTGCAGTGGGAGGTGTAGGAAGGAGTCTCCTGATGGTGCAGGAGGGCTGGTTGCTCCACAGAAGCATCCACTGGGAGAAGTCAACTCCTTTCCTTGATAAGACAAGGATACAGACGTCCCCTCTGCCTTCTCTGTGGTGTCCTCATGTGACCCCAAGGCTGTGGCACAGACCCAGAGCCAGGCTGCCTTCACCCCCCCAAGCTCCATGAACCATGTCCAAAATAATGTCCAGCAATTCTTCCACATTACTCGGGTCAAATATTTCCGATTCCTACTGTGTTTCTCTCCAGCACACTGAGGATCTGGAATTCCAGCAGCTCTGCACAGAAGCATGTGGATGTAACCCTTCTGTTGCTGGTGCCAAAGGAGGGGGAGGGCCTTGAGCCCCTCGTGGTTTTCTGGGTGCTCTGTGGCACAGCCAAGCCACCAGCCCAGTCCAGGAGCTGTGTCCAACTGGGCACAGCTGTGGCTGGCTGGGATGGGAAGGTAAGTGGAAAAATAGAGAGGATATTCATTCCCTGAGCACTGCCCTGGGCTTGTGCTGCAGTTGGCAAAGGAAGGCCACAGGACCCCCCAGCACTGGGGTGGGCAGAGCTCTCTGCCCAGTGGCTGTGCAGCCAGGGAGGGTTTTCATCCCTGCTTGAAAATAAATCTCACTTTCCTGCCAGAGGAAGAGAATGGCAGCAAAGCCAATGTGATTCAGCCAAAGGGAGCTGAGCTTCAGCTCTGCATCTCTGGGCTCTCCGTAGCCAAGTACCCCACCTGATCCCACAAGACTGCCTTCCCCATATCCCCAGAAATGGAGAGTGCAGGGCTGGGGACCTCTGCCAACCCCTTCCCCTCCTCACTCCCAAGGGGTGCAGGAACCAAAATCCCTGCCAGCACCACTTATCTGTGCTTGCCCAGCTCCTGCCAGCCCAGGCACACATTCCCTGCTTACAGGGGAACAACCAACCCCCGATCTCCCCAGGACACACTTGGAAAGCAGGCGAAGAGGAACAGAGTGAGTCCCCAGTGGGGCACAGAGGATACATTATTCATTCACCCACCACAGTCTGTTCCACTCCAGGAGCTGGTCCAAATCCAAATGCTGTCACCCCTTTGGCAGCACAGAGGGCACTTCCAGCAGCAAGGAGCCTCCACAGGTGAGCAAGGTGTGTTCCCACCCCCACAACCTCAGCATAAGGACACTTCCCTTTACATGGGGGTTGGATGCTTCTTCCCAAGCGCATCACTCCCCTTCCAAGGCCCAGGTGCTGGGAGAAGCACCAAGCCAGCCTTCCAGACTCTCCATCCTCTCACCTGGCACCTTGAGATGGCCTAAGCCTCATGTCCTTCATGGATGATGTCAGCGGATGGAGCTTTATGGCAGGAGCAGGCAGCTGCTCCCACTGACATCCTGGCTGTGGGGGGCACATCGAGCCTGCCCCGAGCCCCACAGCTCAGCCAGTGCAGTCCTTGCACCCCAACACACAGGCACAGGCACCAGCCTGGGCTGCCAGCCCCCAAAACCAGCCCAGGGCACGCTGTGCCCTGCGGGGACTCGGCTCTGGAGGGTCCCAGGTGGACATGTCAGCCCTGCACAAGATGAGCCAGCTGCCTCCTGGAGAGAGGGACAGAAATAACCATCCCTCCAGAGAGCCCAAGTGCTGCTTCACCCCTCTGCACCGACCTGAAAAATTTCATGCCGGGGAGGGAATCAACTGCAAAATGCCCCTTTGCTTCAGTCCAGCTGCCTGGCCCTTCTTGCACTCCTCATTTTGGGGTAAACAAGCAAAACCCTCTTGTCAGGAGCTGCACCGCTGGGTCAAACCCTCTGTAAATAGAGGTTCAGTGAAAATATGCTCTGGCTCACCAAGCACAGCCTTTTCTGCTCACAGGAAACGCTCATGGAGAGGAGTCACAAAGGAAATATCAGCAAGCACAAGACAAGGAATTTTGGTCATGGATTGGTAGTACAGCTCTGTTTACCCAGATGAAAATCCCTAAATTGCCAAGAGCTGCTACAATTATGCTTTTGAGAGGTTTTATCAGTTTCTTGTGATGATAGTTAAGCTCAGGACAGAATGGAATAGGTGGCCACATTCCTGCCAAAGGAGAAATAAGGGCTCCTGGCTTGGAGTAGTATTTATGGGCTGGTTTGCAGTGTCTGGAGAACGGAAAGATTTTAGCACACATGTCCCCTGGAGAAATATCAGGCTGTTTCCCAAGGTATTTCCATAGTTCACTTCCTACTCTAAAGCCATTATATTGCAAACATGAAGTTCAACCACAAAATAAGGTGTAATTAGCACACTACAGCACAGCTATCAAGTTATATTTTACAAATTTAAGTGGGAATGACAGAATTGGGATAAAACCCCTCTTTGTTTGCCCTGCTTCTACCCGCTCAGTGATTAAAAACAGAATCATAGGAACCCCTAATGATTTGGTTTCCTCCTGCCAATCTGCAGATCCATAAAAACAACCATGAGCAGGTTTGCTGCCCACACCCCCACAATTTCCTACAGTAACCGCAGTCACGCAGTGAGGACAAATCCAGCTTGCATTTCCCATGCTTTTATCCTCAGAGCAGCATTTATCCTGCTCCTGACAAGCTGCATGGCAGTGGATGGAGGAGCCTGCCAGCCAGGAGACAGGACATTGCTGTGGGCCAGGATACCTGGCATGGATCAATGGCACACGCAGAGGTGGGAATCCTCAACACCAAAAAGGCTTTTGGCAGCACTGCTTCAAACCACAGCTCCAGAATACTCCCTCCAAGCTTTGGTTTCCATATTTCCCTCCTTGCTGTAGCTCTGGTGTGGCCTGAGCAACCCCAGCACATCCCCCAGGCTCTGCTTTTTTTGTGCCAACGAGGCAGCCCAGGTTCTCTTGCCTCTTTTCCTGGTTGTAAAGTTGCCTTTATTTCCATGAGACTATTTACAGCTATGGGGAAGTACCTGGAGGATGCAGGGCTGAGCAATCCTGTGGCAGCAGATGGATAATGCCTGAGCCAAGAGATGCTGTGGCTCAGCTGGTGAGACCCAGCAGAAGCCAGAGATCCCCTTCATTCCCTCCAGCCTGGACAGCACTGCCTGGTTGGGAGTCACATAAAATCCTCTTAAACACAGCCTGGGAAGAACACAGCCCTGACCTGGCAGCAGAGGCTTATGGTGAGGGTTACTGGAGCAGGCAGGTCTCTTCCACATTTCTCAGTGCCCTGTGGCTGCAGCTCCAGCACAAGCAGCTCCCTGGGAATACAATTCATCCAGCTCTTCCATGAGGGTCTCCCTGCCAAAGTGGGGCTCCCAGACCTCAGCCACAGGGTGTTCCAGGAATGAATCAACAAAACAAGGGACAGGTGTAGAAGTCTCTGTTCTCTGTCCCCATCCCTGGCTCACAGAGCTGTGAGCTTTGGCTAAAATCCAACCTAATAAACCCACTAATCCCATAATAACTCAAGCTCCAGTCCAATTCTGGACATGCAAATGCGGGGATATATTCAGGTCACAGCAGGTAAGAATGCAGCATTTATCACCTCTGGCAGCATTGTCCCTTCTTTCCTTCTCCCGAGATCAGATCCCTGCAGACCAGGGGAGTGCAGGGAGATGATTCCCAGGAGGATCAGTGTCTGCATCAGGGCACTCAGGAGCTCAGGGCACCTGGTCAGTGCAGACCTCACCTGGGTGAGAGCAGTGCTGTGAACACTGGGCTGCCCTGGCTCGGGGCAGATCCAAACAGGTGCAAAAACAAGTCCACAAAAATATTTTCCAGCAAGGAAAACCTGCTTCTCTTTTCCAGGGAACACAGAAACCATAAAGTGAATGAATGCATCACACCATTGGAGAAATATATGAATATACACATTCATTACCCCCCCAAAAAAATACCCAGAACAGAAAAGAACTGAAATAAAGCACAGCTCCCTGGAGAGGATTCCTTCTCTCCCTCTGGACTTGCATTTAATAACTGTGAAGGGGGCAGGGCAGCTAAACCAAAGAGAAAATGCATTTTTAAGTGATTCCCTCTCCTGGCATGAAATTTCCTGAGGTACAGGGACACACTGCTGAGTCTGGATCTGGCCAGAGGAAAACTCAGAGAGAAGGACTGACACTACAGAGGCACAAAGAGCACCTTGATGACTGGGGCACAGGTCTCCCTTTGCCTCTCTGGCAGATCAACAGGGCAGTGGGCAGCGTTCACATGGATGATGCCCTTCATCCGCTTCCAACCATGGATCAAACCACTGAGAGGTTTGAGGGAGAGAAAGGGCCCTTCCCACAGATGTAACACAGCATCAGCCCCAAGCACAGAGCTCAACCACCTAATACAGTCCAGGTGCAAAGGGGGCACCCACTCCAGCACTGGCCACTGCTTTTCCCAGCTGTCTGTAGCTCAGACTCCGGGTACCACAGCCCTGTGATGAAGGGTCGGGGGGGAGGGCTCAATTGCCTTAATTAGAGCCTCCAATCTCCTTCCCATCAGCACAAGCTGTGGCGAGAGGGAGAGCATTCCAAGGGGATGAACTTTGCATGAGGCTGGGAGTCGATGACCTGCACCACTTCCCACCCTGTGGTTCCCACACAGCTGCAGTGGCTCCTGCCCCTCTCCAGCAGCCGAGTTTTGCTGCTGTGAGCACAGGCTGTGCTCGGCACAAGCTGGTGGGGTCTGCCCAGAGCAGCATCAACCCTGAAGTCCCCTTTTCCCAGCACGCTGCTTTGTGGGAAACACCTTGTTGTGGCTCAGAACTCAACACAGATTATCAGCAATGCTCCCAGAAAGTGTCCACAGGCAGGACCCTGCAAGGAGCTGCTGGAACAATCCCTACAGAGCCCCACAGGGAGGAAGATGATGTCTCCAGAGCACAGAAGCACTCAATTTACCCTTCCTCTTCTCAGCCTTGGCTCTCCCTCCCCAGGCTGTCTCACCACACACTCAGACAAACCCAAGCATGCAAAGGCACCCCCTTGTTTTGAGAGGTACCACATTTGCTGCCTCCAAACCCCAAATTTAACACTAAGCAAGCAGCTAAAATCACCACAGCTCCTGTTTCACTCTCACCTGCCCTGCTGCCCTCCCGTGGTCCCGTCCTTACCAGCTTGGTTTTGTCCATGGCTGCCAGCACTGCAGCATTGAGGGTTTCCAGGGCAGAAAGCACATTCCTGTATTCCCCAAGATATGCTGAGAAATAATCTGAAGCAGGAGAGAAGAGGAGGTGAGGTTCCTGAGCACCCCCATCTCTGCCTTCCCTTGCTTCCCACACACAGCCCAGTGTCCCAGAGTCACGTTCCCACCTGGACTGGAGAGTCCTTCCCTATCCCCTTGGGAAAAGCAGGGTCTGGGGTTCAGGCACAGGGATTATCAGTGCCCCACCACTGCCCAGCTCAGCTGCACACAAACCCCACCACAGACCTCCAGGAGAGGAAATCACCCAACTTACCACACAACTTCTCCGTGTCCACGTTGCTGCAAGAAACAGAAAAACAAGCTCTCGTCAGATAATGGGGCTGGTTTGGGAGAAACAATGATGATGAGCAGAGTCTTGAGGGTTTGTCTTGAGTCCCAGTGGATTTACTGCTCATCCCACGTATTTTCAGAAGCTGCGCTAGAAAAATAAGAAGCTGCACGAGTTCAGAGGCAGCAGCTCAGCAGCCATGCACAACCCCTGCAGCACTCAGGCAGAGCAAGCAAGGCTGCTCCAGCATCTCCTGTGTGGTGGGAAAGTGTCTGTGACAGCAGGATGGGGTTGGGATGGAGGTGCCCCCAACTCCTGCACTGCCCAGCTGGGCTGGCAGCCCCATTTCTGAGCCCTGGAGCTGCTTCTTCAACTCAACTTCTTCCCCCAAAAGTGGGAAGCACCAAACCAGGGCTCTCTCCTTGTGTCTCCCTTGCCCTCAGCCCAGGTCCTCCCCCAAGGTACCAGACCCCTCCCCTCCCATCTGCTCCTCCTTTTCCCTGCCTTTGGAGCCCAGGTGATGTGGGGCTGCCTGCAGGCTCCCAGGGCAGAGGCTGGGCGGTTTCACAGCCCATGAGAGGGGGTTTTCCTGCTAGGAAGGCCATTAAAGCAGGGATGTGGGACCAAAAACCCGAGGCAGAGGCCAGATCCCCACCCCTTTTCCCTAACACCATCCACACTGGCATCCCTGCAGGGCTTGGGCAGGTCCCTCCTGTGGCTGAGGAAGGTGCTGCTGGGGTGGAAAGGGAGGAGGAAACATCCAGAAAGAGCCACAGGTTTTTGGGAAGGGATGTCAAGCAGAACCAAGGGTTTGCATGATGCTGTCAGATCCTCTCAGGTGGCCAAAGCCATGGAGACAGAGCTGCTCACAATGCCTGGCATCACCCAGAGCCTGCAGGGACATGCCCCAGGATATCGTTTATTCAAATCAGCCTCTGCTCAAGGCATTCTGCTGCCTCAAAATTCCCTAAACGACTGCAACCATTTTTAATCCTGATTTGGAAAGTGGAGGAGAGCACAAGAGAGAGATTTTAAGTGGTTTTTAAGTGTTTAAGTGCTGTCACACGTGGAGGAACTGGTGATACCTGGAGTTTGCTGGGCTCAAAGCACTAGGCCAGCTGCAGTGCTGCTGACCAGGGGATGTGAAACCACAGCCACATCATCCTGTCACCCCTCTCACAGGACAAAGGGACAAAAAACCCGAGGTGAAATTAAAGGAGAACATGTGAAGTGTCCAAAATGCCATGTGAGGAACAGGTAAAATAATTCAAACAAAATCTTCCTATGGCTTTTCCTCCAGATAGCCAAGGCTGGTTTCTGTCTCTCTTTTTCTTCTGGGCTTCCACTTACTGTGCTTTAATAATAGGCAACCCTTCAAAGCATGAAAATATTTGGGTGTGATACATGGCAGAGCCAGGGCAGTGGGACTGCAGACCCTTCTGCTCAGGTGCCTCCACGGGCAGCAGAGGGGCAGTGTGAGGTTGTGATTTGGAGCAGCTATTTTAAACACACAGGAGCTGATTTAGGCAGGGCTCTGCACACTGACCTGGTGCTGCAGGCAGTTTTAAAGTGGATTAAAAAAATAGTGTTTCCCTCAATGCAGATAAATCTGCAAAACCACGGCCCCTTCTTCTGCAGACTCCACTCTGTTGCTGATCCCATCTGGGAGCAGCTCCATACATCCCATCCCAGTTCTGCTGGACAGAGTGACGGGGGCTTGAAGCACCAATTTACATGGGAAAAACGTTTTACTCCTTTTTCATTTTTCCACTTATTTCTGAAAGCTGTCTGGGGCCTGCAGAGCTGCTGCAGTGCTGCACCCAGAGCACAGCTCAGACCTGTGCCCCAGGGCAGGAACTGCAGCCACTGCGTCCCATCCAAGATATGGGTAAAAGGCACTGAAGAGGGGATATGTGGTGCCAAAATCCCCAGTGAAACACCTCACGCACAGGTTACCCTGGAAGTGATGACCTGGAGCTGGGATTGGTTTCACAAGAAGGAGCCACCAGCTCAACCCACTGCCCAGTTGCCACCTTGGCTCCAGTGAGGTGTAACATCCACACTCCCCTTGTGGCTTCTGAGGAGAGCCCAGGGGTTACTAATAACTCTTTATATCTTGTCTGTTTGCTGCTTAAAAATAATTGTTAACTAATCAACCACTGCATCACTGAACAGTTAAGCACAGAACAATGGGATCTTGTGGCAAAAACCAGCCCTCTGGGAGCTGTCCAGGGGGAGATCTGCTCCCTCCCCTTCCTGCTCCATCAGCAACCCTGCATGGGAATCTTCTCCCACATCCTGCATCCTGCAGCAGCCCCCGGGGCTGGACAGAGCACAGCAAGCAAATCACAGGACTGATGGTGCCATTTCCATGCTACCAGAGCTAATTCACACCAGAAATGAGGAGGAGCTCCAGGGAAGACCCTGCACATCAAACCCTGACCCCTTCTGCAGGCTCTTCTCTGCTCCTCCCTGCCATCCCCTCTCCCACTCCAAGAGAAGAGCCATCCTCTGCCTCCAAAGCACTCATCCTGAGACTCTCCACATTTCCCATAGCTGTATTTTGACTGTGCTCAAACCACTGATTAACTGTAATTAAGCCTGAACTGATGATGGAGGATCTTGTCATCATTATGCTGTTGGGTTTTTGTCAGAATGTGCCTGGAATTTATGCAAGGAAACAGCAATCAGCTGCAGAAAAGCAGACGGGAATTTTGTTATTTTTATCCTTTATCATGTTGGGAACCTCCACTGCCATCACAGAACGGGTTTCCAAACCTTTTCAGTGCAACACAGAGTGTTTCAGTCACTCTCCATCACTCAGAGATTGGCAGATACTGCAGTTCTGAGTCTCTGAGTAAAGAGAGGGGAGGGAAATTCTTTTAAATCCCTCCCTCCACAGAACCACAGGCTTGGGGTTATTTCACTGGGAGATTTTAGGAGCCACCAGGTCAGCACTCCCACCTCCTTCACTTCTTGCTCAAGGTCAGGGTCTCTGGGCTCTGCACCCAACTCCTGAACGCTCTCATGGAAAGGATTTTCCAGACCTTATTTTTCCAAATTTCCCTGACAGATGCAGGACAGAAAGACATGCAGGATCCACATGACACTTCCCTGGGCAGGTTTCACAGTGATCTGCAAAGAGCAGCAATTATGCAACCTCTGCACCACCACAACCTTCAGCCCAGAGCCCTTTGTAACCAACTCTCCATTAAATTCTATACTGTGGAGCTCTCCCATCCTTCCAAAAACAGTAGCTTCTTTTCACCCAGACCTTTCAGTGGATGAAAATGCACTTTTCCAGGAAGATGAATCTTCCCATGCCAGTGTCAGAGCTGATGTGGAGCTTCCCAAAAGCTAAACAAAACAATGGTCCCTGGTGTTGTACCAAACTGCCAAGAGCTGAATTTGGTTTCAACATAAACCCTTAAATATCACAGAATTAAAGCAAGGAAATATTTTAAGCCAAAACAGAACAATTTTCAGAAATGCAGAACCAAAAAAGCCTCATGTGGAAATGCAAAGTCTGAAGTGAACCCAACAGAGGTGCCTGGTTCACAGGGCACAGCATCCCACCTGGGCACAGGTGAGTGGGAAGTGGAGAAGAGGAGAGTGTGAGGCCATGGGCTCTCTGGAAGGAGAACAAGAAATGTGGGAGACCTCTGGAATGTCTCAGCTTCCCAGATGCCAGCTCTGGAGCCCAGAGCAGCTGCACAGTGATGGATGAGGGTCAGGACATGTCTGGGCAGTGCCAGACATGGAAAGGGCCTGGATATAAAGGTCTCTGTTACTGTCTCTCCTCAAGTCAGGGTGACAGGGACAAGGAAACACAAATTTCAGACCAGAAATTTGACAAACACAGCACCAAATCCACCTGCTGGGTGAAGGGTGAGACCTTCCCATCATCACAAAAGCTACAGGACACAAAAGAAGCACATCACTCTTGTTTGTAGAGCTTGTATCTGCTTTTCAGCTTTGTAATAATTTCTTACCTCAGGTAACAACACTTGAATCTGGCAGCAAATTTCAGCCAGCTCTCTAAAAAATACTAAGATCCTGCAAGTGCAAGGCAGGCCCAGAGGAGAGGGGCTGTCCAACCTCCCCCCACAGGGACAGCAGGGCACCAGCACAGCCTTTACACAACACCAGAGGCTGCACAAAGGAGCAAGTCCCCCTGCACATCCCAAAAACAGTGTGGCTTGAAGCCACTGAATGCAGGAATTTGGGAAAAGCTCTGTCTGAGGGTCCCTCCTGCTCTCTATGGTAGCAAGAGAACAAAGCCCTGGGCTCATGCCCTGCTAATAGATGTGACCAGCTTGATGTTGCCACTGCCACGTTGTCATAGCTACCACACCATCGTTAGGTAACGAGCTGTCAGAGCACCAGTGCAGCCACGTCCTGTTCAGCTGCTCCACACACATGGAATAAGCCCAACCTGGAAGCAGTGGTGAGCCAGGAGATCTTCCCTGTTCAGATGGATACTCCTGGCCTTGCTGCACCCCCGGTTTTCCAGCACTATTGTATGGGATGACTCCAAGTCACCCCAAAGCGGAGCAAGAGGAAGGGAGTAGTTCCAGAGGAAAGGGAACAGCTCACTGCTGACTTCCTGGGATCACAGCCCAAGCAGGCAGAGACCATCAGGAGACACCTCTTGCTGCCCACATCCACAGGACCAACCAGCAGGACAGGCAGGAATGGGCAGCCAGGCTCCAAAGAAAGCAGCACCAAGGCTGCCCACACCAGCCCATTTCTCTGTCCCATCACCAAGGTGGGAGCATCACCTAAACCCACCACTCCAACACTCCATCATCCCCACTGCCCCAGTGCTGGGTGGATGATGTGGGGACCGCTGGGCATCCTGTTGGTGGCACCTGGTGGCATCTTGGTGTGACAAGGCCTTCTGTGCCACTGCCCTGGCTCCCTGCAAAGCCCTGGGACCAGTGTGTGCAGCTCAGGCTGCTCCAGCTTTTCTCTCCCTGATGGAGACACTGCTCTGGCCAAGGGTGGCAGAGGTGCAGGAGATGATTCCCAGGGAGCCAGGGAAGTGGAATGAGCCAGAGCCAAACCTGCTGTTCAAAACCAAAAGGGAGCTGCAGATCCTTCTCCCCCAGCCCACCCCAGTGTTTGAACAGACCCCACACATGCAATTCATCAACACCCAGTTTATCCCAGTGCCAGAACACACTCATCCATAGCAGACAGCCTGGCAGAGGGATCCCAGCAAGGCCACATTGGTATCCAAAAGGCTGGGATGAGAAACCCTGCCAAGCCCAACAGACTCCTCTGGATGGCACCAGTTAAGAGCAGACCAAGGCTAAACACAATTCCTTCTCCTGTTCTTTGGGGGTTTCTTTTTTTAAAAGTAGCTGGCCTAAATTCCCAGTTACACGCACCAGGCCCACTTGTGGTGGAAAGCAGCTCTTACATAAGTGAAAAGCAGTTCCCTGTGTCAGCAGTGGCAAAGTCTGTGACTTTGCACAGTCTGTGCCTTGTCCTTACACCACCACATGCTCCTGCAGACACACAACCTGCTCCACGAGCTGGGTATTTCTGGAACACATCCTTCAAACTACAGTAATGCCATTTTAAATTCTTCTTTATGGAATTACAGTATATCTGATGCCTGTTCCCAAAATGTCTGATCCCTCTGTTCACCAGTCCTCAGAGCTGGTGTTCAATGGGTTTAACATCTGCGTGTTGCAAGAGGTGGGTTTATCTCACCCTGACTATTTATCACACCCGCCCCCAAATGTCCTCCATCTACAGTCAAGCAGTTTTATATTCTCCTTCTTCTCCTCGATGCCACCACAGTACTTACTCTGAATGACGCCTGTCAATGCCACTGAACAACTCCCACAGCTCCTCTGAGCTCAGGATCCCATCAGCGAAATAGTTCTTGAACTCCTCAAATGACAGCTTCCCATCATCTGCATTTAAATAAAAGGGAAGAATAATTATATATCTGCAGAAAGCAGCATCCAGGCCCTGGTGATCCTCCCAGCAGCCGGGAGCGTGGGACAGCTGGGCGTGTTGTGCATAATAATCACAGCAGATATATCCCTGAAAACGTGTCCCACCATCCCAGAAACAAAACAGGAGTGTTGGGAAGCAGGGTCTGGAATTTCTGCTGGGGGAATTTCTGGGGGGAATTTCAGCACCTTCCAAAGGACCCCACTGCAGTGGTTCCAGGGCAGACACACTGTTAGGTGACTGTCTGAGGAAAGAGTACATCACAAACAGCAAAGGTTTTATGGTAAGGAAATCTCTCCATTGACTCAAGAGCTTTTCCCTTCCTCTCTGTGGAGGATTTCAGCTCCTGGGCTTCATTTCAATCTCCAGTGGTTCCTGGAGCCTCCAAGCTACCACAAAGGACAAGAGCTAAGAGAGCTCAGAGAAACAACTTGAGATTTTGGACCCCTTGGTTTATTGGTGCTGGATTAAAAACTGGGCAGCAGAGCCTAACTCCCAAATGCCAAAGGCTCCAGGGGTACCCAGAAACAGGGTCACTCAACCAGAGGCACATGTAAAACCCTGGAGTGAGCACAGGGATTGAATGGATCCTGTGAGGGATGGAGCCTGAGCTGCTTTGCCATCTCTTCTCACTGTCAGCAGCACAGAGGAGGGATTGTGTGCACACAGGCAGCAGAAGGGCTTGGAAGGGGCTCTATCCTGTGCGGTGCATGGATGGTGAATTGGGGGAGCCCAGTCCCAGACCCTGGCCAGGCTCCTTGCTCCAGGCAAAGGAGAGAAGAATTTTCCTTGCAGCCAGAGCGCTGCTTACCCTTATCCTCCCTCCCTCTTTCAGCCAAACCTCCCAGTTGGAAGAAGCCTCAGTGCTTCACCCAGACCTGGGCAGGGAGGGGGAGGCAGCAGCAGGAACAAAGCACTCACCGTTCTTGTCGGCTCGCCGGAAAATCTGCAAGAGAAAATACAACAGGGTTCAGTGGGGAGAGAAGGGCAGCTGAACAGCGAGCCAGGCAGCACCAGCACCATGGAAAACCACCTCCTGCAGCCCAGGCAGCCATGGAGGAGCCCCTGCTGCCAGGGCTGCACAGGCTGCTCCTGGAAATTCCCCTTTGCCAATGATTAAACCCATTTCTTGCCTCCACAGCTGTGGTGACCCAGCCTGGCACTCAGTGAGCATCTTTTATAGAACACGGAGGGAGGCAAAGCAGAAAGGGCTTTGCTACACCCTTGTGATGGCAAATGTTTAATTTTTCAGACCCTTTAAACGAAAGAACATGAAGTATAAAACCCCTCCATACAGAAGCACTTTGTGCATCACCAACACTGAGGAGCAGCTCCTGCCCTGTGCTTTGTAACCACCCCTCACAACAGTCCTTCCTGCAACACCTCGACGTGCACACATGCTGTAATTAATTATTAATGGATTAATTAATCTGTAACCAATTCTGACACAGAGCACAGTTGGAGAGCTGCCCCAATTCAGGGTCTCAATGCGGGTTCCCAACCACGTGGCTTCTGCCCACGACCCAGGAGAAAGCTGGGGTTGCTCATCCCTGCCAGGATCTGTTTCACTAATAACTACTGGAAGGTCTGGGGCAGACTCCAGTGAGGAATGGCATCATTTCCAAAGCCTGAGAAAATCTTCCCATATCAAACAGTATGAGGTTTTGGCCAGCACAGCCTAATGGAGCCAACGACTGGAAGTTGTGTGTGTGGCAACTCTTTCCTTTATTTTATCCTGCGTGATGAAGAAATCTGCAGGTCTGAAGAAAGATCAGGAATGGAAAAGGCCAGGAAAAGGAGAAAGAAGACTTTTGTATTCTTGTCCACACCCCGCAGCCTGGAGCAGCAGGGAGAGGCATCGCTGCCCCTCTGCCCCCGGCTCCTCCTGCACCGATCACCGACAGCTCTGCTGCATGTCCTGAGGGCACAAGCCCAGATCCAGCCACAGAAATCTCCCTGGAAAACTGCTCTGAGGTAAAGGAAAACCTCTGCCGCTCATTCCTAAGCCACTGGCTTGCAACTGGGCAGAGGCTTTTCTGATGCTGGTTCCAGCACGGAGCTCCTGGTCCTTCCCTCTAACCGAAACCAGGAGCAGGGACACCTCCAGGAGCAGGGACACCTCCTTGGATGCTTTTCTGAACAAACTGAGCTCCTCTCCACCTGAGCTGCTGCAGGGAATGGAGCCTGTCTTTGGCTGACCAGCATTAGGTAACCATCCTCCTGGGATTCCATCCAGCCATTCCTCCCTTCCCTTGCAGGGCAGGTGCTCCCTGAGCACTCCAAAGGATTCACTGGATGCACTTTGGAGCTGAGGTGGGAACCTGCAGATCCCAAACAGTAGGGATTTCTCTGGATTTTAAAGCAGATGTTTTCCGGAGTCACAGGTTCCTTGGGGGCTCTCACAGCTGCAGGGTCACACATGCCAGGGCTCCCTGGCTGCAGGGGCAGCACCACTGGGTCCCACAGGTCCGTGTCACCCTGTTGGGGCCACGACACTTTCCATCAAGGGAAAAGCTTCATCCTGCAGAGCTCTGTGTCATCAGAGAGACACATGGCTCATGCAGTGACATCTCATGGGTCCAGATGTCACTAAGGCCAGTTGGCTCATTCCAGTGGCAGTCAAGCGTCACCCAGGAACTTAAAAATGCAGATTCAAGTGAGGACAAACATTCCCACTACACTGGCCTTGCTCTGCAGGGTCTGTCTGCAGGCTCAGAGGGAGAGCACAACTTCAGGGGGGATCCCAAGGGGCTGAGAATGCCTCTAATCCAAGGTAAGCCCATCCTGGATTCAGCAGGAGCCTCAGCAAACAGAGCAGACAGGGTCTGCTGCTCCAGGGCTGTGTTACACAAGCACTGCCAGTGCACACCCAGCAACTGCCTGAAGCTCAAAATAAACATGGCACAAGCTCTGAGAGCCCCACAAGGCAAGGCCACTCCTGCTCCAGGGTCCCCAGGAATGGCAGGGCTCCTTGCTACCATCAGTGAGTCCATCCTTGGCTGACCCAGCTGCAGAGGTGCCTTGGTGAGTGCTGGAAAATACCAGTGGATCCTCTGCATGACACAGGATCCAACTCCAAGTAAGCACAAACAGTGCAGAGCCACTGCCATGCTCCACAGGGTGAATCCTGTCCCCTCCCTGGGCACAGGCACATGTGCAGCAATGGCAGGTAAGCACTGCTCCTGGTGCGGATGGCAGCCCTGGGACAAAGCCAGGGAAAAGTGACGCAAAGCCAGGCTGGGAATGGGATCAGGTCTGCACTGACTGCCCTACAGGCAATCCCTCACTTGCCTCAGGGAGGACTGGCAGCACAGGGACACTGCCCTGGAGCCCGAGATGTTTCCCTCAGCCCCCTGTTCCTGGGCTTGGCCCCTCTCAGTGCCTGCAGCAGCAGGGATTGATGGAAGAACCACTGAACCAGCATTTATTTGGGAGATGAATCCCACACACACTCACTCCAGGAAGGAGGAACATTATGGAGACTGCGGGGCTGGAGGCAACTGTGTCTGTTGGACAGGCAGCCTGGGACACGGGACAATTTGGGGAGGGCACAGCGTGCTCATCAACCCACCACAGGATAACACGGGCTGTGGCCAAGCACCGGTAATGAATGGCATCTTTCCTGAACCTCCCGTATCCCGGGAGGGAGAGAGAAGCCCCGAGCACCAGCCTGGGGCACAGACCTCCCCGAGGCTTGAGATGCTGCACAGGGACACAGCTGCGACGGCAGCACTGCAGTTTGTACCGTGCCTGCAGCGAAGCGTCTCAGGCAAAGTCCTCCTCCTCATCCTTCTCCTCCTTCTCCTCCTCACCTCTCCAAAGGCGGGTCCCAAGGGAAGCAGCAGCTGCCACCCGGGATCTGTGGTGGGCAATCCTGCCGGGATCCCGGCGGGATGCTCGTCCTGACGACCCTGGGAGGCAGCTGGACATCAGCCAACTTCCCAGACCCTAAACTCACCCTGCCAAGTTCTGGAGCTGAGACGGGAGCAAAGGAAGCCATGGGGAAGAGGAAGAGAAGCCGTCAGAACCCGGAAAGCAGCTGCTAGGGTTGTTAACATTTCCCATTTTAATTGCCTTAATGACACCCTGAGGGATAGACGTGGGACTCAGCGAGTGCCCCGAGGAGCCGAGCTGGAACACAGCTGTCACCACTCACCCCCTCCAGCCCATCTTCCCTCAGCCGAGTAATTAGTGCGGTTAATGATGCTGGCTGGAGAGCCTTGCAGCCCGAAATCCCCCCGGCAGGAGAGAGGCCCTGACTTGCAGCTGGAAGCTGCAAGCACCACCGTGACAGAGGGAGCTGCGCTTCCCAGCGGCTACCTAGAGACCCCAGGAGGTCTTGGACCGGACCAGGCACGGCGTTCACCTTCCTACAGTGCTGCTTGAGATCCCTCCTCTGGGATGAACAGGGACATGGAGGTGAACCCGGACCGGGCCAACACGGAGGTGGCAGCTGGGAGGTGACAGCTGAGAGATGACAGCTGGCACCGACCTGGGCTGTGCAGGTGCTGGGGCACCAACAACCCTCATCCTTAACCCTCGCTGGCTTTCTCCTCCTCAGTCCTGTGCTAAGGGCAGGTGCAGCTCCTCTGCTCTCACGTCTCCTTGGCTCCACAGGGTGACTTAGACCGCAGTGGTGTCGGACACATGGGAATGGCAAGGGCTGGTGGCCCATCAGGGAGATTTGGGCACTGGCCACCCGACCCAGCTCTCAGAAGACAGCCAAGAGCAGGAGGGCTAAGCACCTCAGATGTGCTCCAGAGGTGGGCTCTGACCCAGGCTGTGCCACTGGCCCTGGGAGGTGGCCAGGGATGCAGCCCTGGCTCCAGGGCACACAGCTCCCTCCCACAGGAGCATCCCGGCCACGGGGCTGCAGGGGACACGGTGCGACAGGGGGCACTGTGCCAGCACCTCTGAACACGAAGACAGACATTATCCGCATCTTAATTCCCCCAAGCCACCCGCAGCCGCCGGGACGCCCTGCCGACCTCCAACCCGCACGGAGCATCCTCCTCCACAACTCGGGAGCGGGCAGGGACCGGGGCTGCACCCGGGGGCTGCAGCAGGCAACGCTCTGCCTGTTGGATCCCACGGCTGTGAACAGCTACACGGAACCTTCCTGCCAGACACACGCAGCTCCCGCTCCGGGAGTCACGACAGCCAGCTCTGGATGAGGCGTGGGCTGTTTCCAGCCACCCAGAGGCCCATAATTCAGCAAAAGGACACGACACCATTATTTAAACCATCACGACCCACGCCTCGATGCACAGCTCCAGACTGGCGCATCCTTCGTGCCGGTTCCCCCGGCAAAAGGCGGCACAGAGCCTCACCCTGACGCCCACACGTGCCGCGGGTCCCCGAGGGCAGCTCCGCACGCCGGCCCCGGGGGTGCGGGGGGTGCGGGGGTACTCACGTCGTGGAAGATGGGGAGCGGCTGGCGGCGGGGCGCGGGGCCGCGCTCGGCTGAGAGCAGGCACACGGCCAGCAGCTCGGCACACGACATCATGGCCCCGCCGGGCTGCGGGCACCGGGGGCGCGGTGCGGTGCCGTAGGGAGCGGTGCGGAGCGGTGCGGTACCGTAGGATGCGGTGCGGTGCCGAGCGGCACGGAAGGCGCTGCCGTAGGGAGCGGTGCGGTGCGATGCGGTACCGTAGGGATGGGTGCGGTCATATCCCACAGGGAAAAGCTGCGTAGAGATGGGGTCGGTGCGATATTGTGCGGTGCCGTAGGGATGATGCGGTGCGGTGCCGCAGGGATGGATGCGGTGCGTAGGTCGCGCCCCGCAGATCCCGACTCAGTCGAGTGGCTCCGCCGCCGCCAGGCAAGTTTGGCTCCACTGTGGGCCCGCCCCCGCCGCGATCCGATTGTTTGCGGGCCCTGATTGGCATCAAGGGCCACCACTGTCGGTGGCGGAGGGCAGAGGGGCGGCGCAGAGCTGGGTCCCGGTGCCCGGTCGCTGCGGGGCTGTCGCGGGATGCTCTCGGTTGGATTCAGTGCTCTTCACTGTGCCTCCAGTTGGCTCCAGTACGGCCCCCTGTGGTCCCACCCATGGGTTGTGTGACCATCCCTGAGTGTCCCAGCCGGTCCCAGTTTGGCCACGAGTGGTCCCAGTGTGCTCACTGTTTGCATCTGGATAGCCATAGACACCCCAATATGGCCCCAGCTGGTCCTCTTTTTGGCCATGGATGGTCCCATTGTGGTTGCTGTTGAGCCCTAGTTGTCCCAGTTAGTCCCTGTTTGACCATAAGTGTTCCCAGTGTGGTCACTGTTGGCCCCACAGTAGCCCTGGGTGCCCTAGTTGGCCCTGAAGTTGTCCCAGTTCGACTATGGGTGGTCCCAGTGCAGTCACTGTTGGGCCCAGGGCAGCCCTGAGTGCTCCAGTTGGTCACACTTTGTCCATGGGTGGTCCCAGTGTGGCTGCTGTTGGCTCCAAGGTGGCCCTGGTTGCCCAAGTTGGCCCTGGGGCTGCCCTAATTTGACCACAGGTGGTCATAGTGTGGTCAAAGTTGACCCTAGCATAGGGTCCCAGTGTCACCCCAGTAGGGCCCAGTTTGCCCACAGGTTGTGTATCCCAATGTCCCCATGAGGACACTATTAACCCTGGGAATGTCCTGCTTTCCCCAGCTTCCCCTGGGTTGGCCCCACTTTAACCGCGGGTTATGTGGTTGTGGTGGCCCTGGGCTGGTCCCCTGCCACCCAGGGTGGCTCCAAATGACTTCCCTCCATGCCCACGGTGCCAGGCAGCCTTTGCTTCGTGCTGCTTCCCTCCAGTGTGGCACCCTGAGTGTATGAGGGGGAGGACAAGGAAACAGGAGCTGCCTCCATCCCTGCCCAGCACCTGGAGGGCTGTGCATGCAGAGAGGAATAAGACAGACATCCATATCCATATCCATATCCATATCCCAGCCTGTTCTCAGGGGGTTTCCCAAACAAGAAACAGATAATTAGATAAATAAACCAGATAAAGCCATGACAGGGCAGAGCTTCCCATGCTCCAGGGTACACATGGAGTACTTCTTGGAGTGGTGAGATGCTCCCCATCCCTCTCAGAGTGTTGTGGGATTTTACTTACAGAGAAAGGGATATGAACCAGTTTTGCTTGGATGCAAAATCCCAGGCAGGCTTTGCCTCCATGAGCACCACCTCTGCTTCCACATGGAGCTCTCAAAGAGCTCACTTGCTGAGCTCAGCTCCGCTTAACCCAGGTCTCAAATCCAAGATGCTTCCTCATCCCAATGTGACTGAGCTGCGGCACATGGATTTTGCTCATTTCCTCCTCCCTCAGGGATAACAAGCTCCAAGCTGAGCCCAGAGCAGTTGCAAGATGTACCACAGCTATTTTTATCATCTCCCAGCTGTTCCAGGTGTGTGCAAGGGAAAAGAAGTGGGAAAAGTGCACCTGGGACCTGGCAGGGGTATCCAGGGGCTCCAGCAGGCACGTGCACTCACCAACATGCAGCACAGTCCTGGTCCTGGGCAGAGCAGAGAGAGGTTCAAGGACTGGAGCTGTTGAGTGTGGTCATCAAATCCAACTGAAATGGAAGCAGGAAAAACACACATGCAGGGGACACAGCAGGGACAAGGGATCACCTGACCAGGGAGTGTGGGAAGGAGCTCGTGTGATAGTGGGGTTCTGCCATGGATCAAAGCAAAGCCGGGGGGGCCTTCCTGCACTCCCATTTGCTAAAATCCATGCTCTGTCCTCCTTGGGATGGCTCAGGGTTAGCACGAGTTTTCATGTGTGAGGAGCAGCTGGATAGTGAGGGAAAGCCAAGTCCAGGGCAAAATTGCCATGGCAGGAGGTGGCAAGTGCCCTCAGCTCCTTCCATAGGTGCTTCCAGAGTGCCCCAAAAGCCATGGTGGGGAAGGGGCACATGGCCCTGGCTGTGGGGGACACCAGGGCTCTGCTCTGCTCCTCAGGACCACAACAGGCTGGAATTAAAGGGAGCACCCACTTACCAGCATTCCGGAAACAAACGATGCTGCGTTTCACCTCCCCAAATTCCTTCCTCATGGCAGAAACTTGGGAGATGTTTGAAAGTGGAAATATGAAAGTTTGAGGCAGGATGCAGAACTGGGGCAGGGCACCCCTAGAGACACCTCAAAATCTGTCCAGACCCTCCAAGGGAGATTAGGTTAAAGGTATAAACCCCTTATGGGTTTATATGGGTTTATATGCTGCCCCCAACCACTACCAGCCTGTCCCAGAGCTCATCCCACTACGGGGCTCTCCTGACTCTTCCAAGTCCAAGCCCCACAGCACAGGGACAGCAGACCCCATGGCTCCCTGGGATCAGCACCATGGCCACATCCTGCACAGCATTTGCTCGTGCTTATGGAGCTGCCACTGCAGCCCGACAGCACCAGGCACCCCAGGGTTGGATGGACATGATCCCTGTGGGGTTACACTGCCCAGGAATGGGAGATGGGAGCAACAGGAGCCCAGACCCACAGATCACTCAGGATGTTCTCATCTCCTGGCCCCTGTTGGCTTTGCGCGACAAAGAAAAACATCTGTGGAGCAGATAAATAAAACCAGGCAGTGCCTGAAGCCGCTTCCCAAAGCTGCTGTGTGCTCTTCCAAGGCAGCCACCATCAGCTCCTTCTCCAGCTGAAGGAGCAAAAATCCTATCCTGCTACCTGAAATAGCAGGAGGGAAGCCCTTCAGCTGCATCATGAATCATCCCTGGGAGGCAGAGAGGTTATTTTTACGGTGCTGTGGCTCACATGGAGCTGCCAATGCATCTCCCAGAGATGGGCTGCAGCAGAGGGATGTGGTGCCATCCCTGCCGGGGGCTGCTTCTATGGGGACCAGCAGCCTCAAGGGCCCAGCATCCCAGGAGATTCCCTATGAGGGGGAATGTCATCGGAGGTTTGCCTTTGCTCAGGGGAAAAGGGAAAAGGGAAAAGCTGTGGAACTCCAGGGGGTTGGATGGTCACAGGAACAGCTCTGTGGAGCTTGGGATGTCAATCTGGGTCCTCCCTGCTCTCCCTGTGCCTGCTGGCTTCCATGAAAACCATTCCCTGTGCCAAGGGCTCTCCCCTTTGGGCAGCATTTCAGACCACCATCACTCTCCATCACAACAGAACTAAACTGGGAAGGGAAGGCAGGATGGGCGAGGAGGCCTTGGCATATGGCTGAGCTGGGCACCCTGCAGTAAATCATAAACCCTCCAGCACCTGTCACCTCAGGTGACAAACATCGACCTTGTAATGAAGGAAACAGCAGGCAGGGACCAGAGTCCATGCCCACCCACCTGGACCCCCCATCCTCCTGCCCTGGCTCTGTGAGGAGCCCCATAGATCAGAGCAAGGGGAATGCTCTTCCAGTTTGTCTAAAAAAGCCCCATTTCAATGTGGTAACAATGTGACAGCAAACACCAGCTCTTCCCACTCAGTCACCCAAGACAAGACGTGTGTGCCCCTGCCCTCCTGGGCACTGGTTTGGAGATGCCAGTGCCCTGTCTGGCCCCACTCATGAGTTCTGGAAGGCTGGGAAAGGGCAAGGTATGCAGAGCTGAGCCTCTGAGCCTGCAGAGCTGAGTGAAGTTTGGTTCCCTACACCACAATCCACACGTGTCCAGCTGCAGGAACAATCCAGTTGGCAGCACAAGAGGGCAGGGACCGTGCTCCCATTACCTGCTGGCACAGGAACAGGGTGAGCTTACACAACATGGTCAGGGTGAAATATTTATCAGCTTGTTTAAAAGAAAACCAGAGCAAGTGCACAAACATGGGGCAGTGGCCATGGCCAATGAGCCCACTCCAGGCTGCCAGAGGCTCCCTGATGACTCCAGGCATCCCTCCCTGGGGATCCCCAACGTACCTCGGTCACAGTGTGGTGCAGAGAGGACTGGGGCACTCAGGGTCAGGGCTGCTGCTGGCAGCCAGTGTGTCCCCAGCGAGCAAGGACACAGGAAGGTGCCAGCACCAGGCAGTGCTGGGGGAAGCTGGGAAGTCACTGGGAACCTGCTGGTGCAGGGGATGCACGGACTAGTTTCACATTGGCCTCACACTGCCAAACTCTTCCCAGTGCAGGGGCTATAACCATGGGCCCCTCCATGGAAATGCTGCCCCAAAACCAGAGGGAAGGCAGGGAGAGGGCCAGGCAGGAGAGCAGCCAAGTGGGACAGGCTGCTGGAGGACAGGGCTGCCAAAAAGAAAAGTCGAACCCATCCAGACACATCATCACATCCCACCTGCAGCACAACCTCTTTGGAGGAGCAGCAGGGGCAGGACCAGCCCCAGCTCCCGTCTCACACATGGGAGTGTGTGGAGTTATAGGAGGGGAAAAAACCTCCAAGGACCAAAGCACTCCCTGCAGCCACAGGCACGGACATACCTTTTGACGCATTTCAAGTTCAAAATGGAACCCCTCCCCCACAAAATCACCCCAGATCCCTTGGTTTCTCAATTGGGGGCCCCACTACCCCTAACACCCCCAGGCACCTGAGTGCAGCCAAAGAGCAGAGTCAGTAGAAACCTTTATTAAAACACGAAGCTCAGAGGAACACAAGCTTGTTAAATGGCAGTAAAAGTGAAAGTGCGTCTCCAGCCCGGCCCAGGGGGACCCCAGGACTCCCCCCTTTTCCCCTCCCAGCCCCAGTGGCCTGGGGACAGGGAGACAGAGACAAAAGGCTGAACGGCTGCACAGGAAGGGGAAGAAAAGTCTGGAGACAGCATTGGGTCCTCATCTGTAGAGATGCACTCCCTGGGACACCCCTGTGTTCCCCCAAGGGAACATGCACGTGGTCCCGGGGCCACCAGCCCCATCCAGCCCCGTCCCTCCTCCCACAGCCACCTGCCACAGCTGGGGCCTTGCCAGCCCCACTTGGGACACAAGCAAAACCAGGATGTGCTGGCAAGGCCCTGGTGGGACCCTCCGTGTCCCAGCAGCACCAGCACTGTCCTCCTGCCCCCTCCATGTCCTGGGAGAGCTCTCACACGCCATAAATAATAAATAAATACCCCACGCTCAGCCAGGCCATGGGCTGCTCCCCACGCAGGGGGGACAGCCCCGACCCAGCACCCCCCACATCTCCACCACCCCCTCCCAGCAAAACAACACCTCTCAGCACCCCCCACTCTGCTGTACAGCCCCCCCCAGATTCCCGCGGAAATTAAACGCTGTCCCCAGGGGACAATAATAAATTAATCAAATCTATACACAGGACTGCTTAAAGCTCTGGAATGGGCTCCTGGGGGGGCAGCGGCTCTGCCCTGGGCAGTTCCCCCATGACCAGGGCCCTGTGGGGGGGTCCCCCAAGACGGGAACCCCACTCTGGTAACCCTCTTGTGGGGCTGGAGCTGGGGATGCCACCGGCCCCCGTCAGGCTGGGGGGGCTGGAGGGATAAGAAGAAAATATTGCAAAAAGGGAAGGGAGGAGAGCGGTGGGCAGTGTAGCTGAGGGGCTGCCCTGCCCGCCCTGCCAGGGGTGCCCCCCTCGCCTGGCAGCTCCCCCGAGCACCTGGGCAGAGCTTTAGAAGTCCAAGGGGGTGAAGTCCCCGAAGTTGCAGTCGAAGAGCTCGCTGATGCCCTCGCCCTCCTCCAGCCCGAAGTGATAGTCCTGCGCCTGCGGCGGCGACAGGTTGATGAACTCGTCCGCCAGGAAACCCGCCAAGTCCTCCCTGCCCTGCTCCAGGAGGATGTCCATGGAGGCCAGAGGTGACAGGCTCACCTCCTCCACTGGGCCCTTGCCAGGCAGTGTGCTCGTCCCTGGCAGCAGTGCTTCTGTGGGGATGGGAAACAGCTGTAAATCCCACAAAACTTGCCAAATAACTCCCAGAAAAGCATTTTTTTGCCACGCAGAACCTGTTTTCCCACCCCCCTGTCTTGCTGGGGTGCCAGAGCATCATCCCAGCTTCTTGCTTGTCCTGAGAGCTGCAAACAGAGCCGGAGGCACCACGACATCACACCAGCAACCCTGTCCCCAGCCCCACCTTGCTCTCCAGGAAGCAGTGGCATGTTCACATCCTGGGCGGGATGCAGGAGTGGGGACGCTCTGGGCTGCGAACGGCTGGGAGGGGAGTCCTCTAGGGGGGCTTTGAAGGGGCTCTTGACAGGGCTGCAGACCCCTGAGCTGTCCTCGGGGCAGAGGAAGACATCGATGGGGCCCTGAGTGCTTCGCAAGGAGACCTGGAAAGCCTGGGGAAAGGGGAGAGGAGTGAGACAAGGAGGTGCAAGGACATCCAGGGAGCACTGGACTGTGCAGAGGGTGGCCCCGACTCACCTCTGCTGGGTCTGAGACCTGCAGCTGAGTCTCTGGGGGGGCTTTGATCACCATCACCATTTGCTCTGAGGGGTCCACAATGCTGCGGAGATCCTGGCAGGTCACATAGGCTGCGGTGAGGAGGGTCAAGGAATGGACACAGGGACACTTTCCTGCAGGGACTGCAGCAGGCCGGGCTCACCCTGGGGCTCATCCCCCCACCCAGCCGGCCCCATCCCATAACCAAAGGATATTGCTGGTTGGCGGGGTCCTCGGTGAGCAGGCGCAGCTGCACGGTGCACATCTGGATGAGGTCATCCAGCTGCCGCTCGGCTGCCTGCAGCTCCCGCAGCTCCTTCTCCAGCAGCCGGTGCTGGCCGGGCACTCCCACGGTGGCCTGGCTGCCCCTGGGGAGCACCACGTCCGTCAGGAGCCAAACCCCACAGCTCTCTCCGTCCCCATGCAGTCCCACCCAGGCCACGCTACATCCCACCCCATACCCAGGGAATCAGGCCTGTGAGGATTTCCCAGTACGACACAGCCCTGGGGTCCATTCCTCAAGCCTGGATGCAGCTGCCTCACTTCCTGGGATGACTTAGGGAGCCTGAGGGGGACTCGCAGGGAAAACAGGAATACTGACACTGCTCAGGAGCCACCTGTCACTGAGCACAGCCCTCGCCCACAGGGAGCCACCAACTGACCCCTGAGCAGATGCTCTGGTGACCCCGCCCTGAACTTCTCTACCCCAGTAAGACCCTGCTCCACACTGAGCCTGGCCTAGACACCTCTCCCACCCCAGGGAACAGTCAGGCACAGCCCCATGAGCCCAGCCAAGAGACATACAGCCACTGGATGTGGTTCTTGGATTTCTTGGTGATGAGCTGGATGCCCTCCAGGACATTGGTGATGTCGTAGATGCGCCTCTTCTGCACCTTCAGGACCTCGGCTGCCCAGTTGAGATCTACCACCCCATCGGGTGACTGGCTCAGCAGCTCCAGGAAGCGCTTGGTGGTGAGGTTCAGTGAGGTTTCATAGCGGGACTTCTCTCCAGGAGACTTTGCCCCTGCCAGTCACAGAGGATAAATAAGATTTCAGCCACAAGGGAACTGTGGCTCTCAGCTGGAGCTGAGAGGTCCCAAAACTCCCCCCATGCTTGCAGGTGGTTCATGCACCAAGGACCAGGACTGGCACCCCAAAACTCTGCTTTCTCAGGGCAGTGGGATGAGCTCCCCAAATCCTCCATGGGAAGGATGCTGCAGGACAAGGCACAGGCTGACACCAGTGCTCTGCTGTGACCACAACCTCACTTGTGCCAGGCAGGGCTCAGTGGGGGGAAATAGGGAGGGTCCACCTGGGACACTGTGCCCACACTGTGCTGGCAGCTACAGCTCCATCCCACAGGGAGGAACAGAGCCAGTGTGGTGCCCAGCAGCTGGGCAGGACAACCATGCCATCAGCCCAGGGGACAGCAGCAAATGTGGACAGTGGACAGAAACAGGTCAGCCCCAGGAACGGCTCGTCCAGACTGACACAAAGGAACAGAGAGAAGCTGCCTGTGGGAGCAGTGGGGCTGCAGGCCCCCTGCTCTGGTCTGAGCTGTCGAGGGGGGGGGGATCAGTACCTTTCACGGGGTTCCTGGCCTTGCCCCGGACCACCGGCAGGCTCTCTGCTATGTACTGGTGATCCGTCTCCAAGTTCAGCTTCCTCTTCACCTGCAAGGGATGGGGTCATCAGAGGGACAGTGACCGCCACGGCCCCACTGGTGATGATGGAACGTGACCCGAGGGATTCCCCTGTGGCCACAGAGGTCCCAGACCCCGGCAAGAAGGGGTTGATGGCAGCAGCTCCCCGGCTGCCACGCACGCTAGCGGGGACGGGGGGCCCTGCCACGCTGCGGGAGCGTCCCAAAGGCGGCGCAGGCAAAGCACGGCCCAGCGCCCGGGCCTGCGGCTTCCGGAGC
>WEIV01016807.1:157141-167512 GCA_013390005.1 Calyptomena viridis
CGCGGATTCCCCTCTCCGATCCGGCTCTGGCTCCTGCTTTACCACCCGTGGGGTTTTTGAGGCTCGGGAAAAGCTGTTCAGGGCCCGGGTTCAGCCGTGTCGGGGTGACGGGCTTCCGGCTGCGGGCGCGGCTGTTCCCCGCTCCGGATGGCCCGGGAGGCCACTGCCGCACACCCACGGGCGAAGCTCATACCGCTGCCCCCACCCCGGGACTCTGCCCACCCACGGGTGGAATAGAAGGAATAGTGGAATAGAAGGTTTGGGCTCTGCGTGGTGTCCCAGATGCCCCCTGGGTGTTCCCCTTCCCCAGGGGTGACAGTAACCCCAGTTCCTGAAGGGATTTCAGTGTTGTCCCTTCTTCCTCGTTCAAAGCAAGCCCGAGTCTGGACGAGGCTGTCGGAAAGTCTGGAGGCTTCGTGCTCTGACACTGCTCCAGGAGTGCAGCTCTCATGGAAACACTGGGATGCTGCAATGTGCTCCGTCCATTTGCCAGCTGATTCACGGCGTTGTGTTTCCAAACACCCACCGGCTGCGGATCTCGGCAGCTCCTTCAGCCCTGCTTGATAACCCCTGCACCGAGGAGCAGCTCTGCTGGGAGCACACCGCGCACTTGACCGTGCCCGCAGCTGCCGTGGGACCGTGGGATCGGGGAGAGGCAGGGACACGGGGGTGGCAGCCGGAGCCGGGAGTGGCCCTCTGTGCTGGGAGAGATGATAGTCCACCCAGAGACACGGCACGGGCAGCTCCCACCGCCGGTATCTCCCGCCTGGAGGACACAGATAACCTCCCGCTGCATGAGAAGGCAAAACTAAACAGGAAAAAAACACATCCTATTACAAAAAAAAGAAGTAAGAAAGCATTTAAAGATTAGAACTTTTGCAGGGCCCAGAGATGTGGAAGCTCATGAGGGAAGTGGAGTGGGGGTCTCAGGCAGGCACTCAAAACCCATTTGAGGCCCCCATGAGCTGCCCCACATGTCCCCAGGGAGCCTCATGGGGGAGCAGGGTGGCCCCCAGCCCGTTCCTGCTGCCAGGCAGGGCTGTGGGCCAGCACTGGCTCCTGTGCCAGCCCCGCTGCCAACCCCGACCTGCCTGGGATGCAGGGGATGGGGAGTTTTTTCCAGCAGTGCGTGGGATGCAGGAGGCATTTGCAGCACTGAATTAACTCCTGTGCTGCAGAGCAGATCCTGACATGCAGTGCCCCTGCACTGGCCTAACAGGTTTCTGGCTTTAAAGGATTTTCTGCCGGATACTTTGGCAGTGGCTGTAATTCCCCCGAGGACAGCCAGCATGGAGCAGTGCCGTGATTCCCCCGGATCCCTACATCCCTAAATACACCAGTAACATATTGCATGTCTGTGACCAATCACATCAACTCGCTGTGCCTCATTTCTTCATCAGCAGAGAGCAAACCAAAATGCTGCTTGAAGGAAATTAATACAGTTAATTAACACTCGGCCTGTCTAATATTCCAGGGCCCGCTCTCTGGAGCCCTTGCACTGCAGTATCATCACTACTGGGATACATAAGCAACAGTTAGAGCAGATGTTTGCACACAGTTAATGCTTCTTCCACTTGAGAAGGGGGGGAAAGGCAACCCCACCAGCCTGGCGGGAGCGCATGGCTGGCAGTGCCTTCCCCATCCCTGGGGAGCCTCAGCCAGGCGCTTCCTGGGATGATGCAGGGTTTGGGACACAGCTGCTGCACCAGCTGCTCCTGCTCTGCTCACAAAGGCTGGGTCCCCCCCTAATTCATGCGGGAGCCGATTCGGGGGGAGCAGGCTCTGCCCCCTCTCCCCGGCGCTGCCTGGCTGTGCTGCAACTTCTCCGGGGCTTTTAGTGGCGCGAAAAAGGGCGGCTGTGGAGACAAATGAAAGGCAAACGCTGGTGGGAGAGGGGCGGGCAGGGCCTTTCCTTGCATGTATATGAGGGAAAGCAGATGAATCCCGTCTCCGGCACAGCTGCAGCCTCCCCCCGGCCCCTAGCCCTGCTGAGGAGTGCAGACGTGCTCCCAAGATTAGCTGTCTGCCGGGTGCTGCACTCAGATAAAGTCCTGTGTCCACGGCCCCACGCGCCCCTGGAGAGGATCAGGAAGGCTGTTTGTTTGGACACTTTGTACCACGACAGGATTTACCCCGCCACAGTCACTGAGTTTGGGTGCGTTTCGCTGCCCTGCACAGCGGGATAGGCTCAGGTCAAAGGGTGGCTGATGGTTCCTGTGTGGAAGGGAAAGTGCAGAAAGGAGCTGCAGGTGGAGCCAGAGCTGGAAAACCACCTCCTGGCAACGGGCACAGGCAGGAGGGGAACAGCCAGGATACAAACCTACCTCCCTGTGCTCGGTTTATGTAGCATGTAGGTGTCCCAGAAGCACATTTACTGTCCTTGTCATCGCAGCTGGTCCTGCCTTCAGCAGTTCCCACACGGCCTGTGCTGAGCTGTCGCATGGAATGACTGCAGCACACGGAGAGGGACTTCTCCCAGGGTCTCCTGCCAATGCTCCTGGTCCCAGTGCTTTGGTTTGTTCACATGCTGGTGCAGCTCTCACTGCAAGAGGACCTGCAGAGGGGGCAGGCAGCTGGGGAAGGGCCAGAGCCCCCCAGTTCTGCTGCCTGACCTCACTGTCCTCCCCTTCCACCACCTGAGCCTTTGTTCTACAGGAACCAAAGTAATTTTCTGGTAGCACAGACTGAGTATCTAAAGCATCTAAAGCTTCCCTGTGGCAGGACAGCATTCCTGGTTTAGATGTCTGCTCTCAGAGCCCTCCCAAGAGCCAGGAACTGCCTATTCCCCTGCATTTACAGAAGACTACAGCAGCAGCTCTCCTAGGACACCAGGCCAGCTCCTCTTTGGAATGCTGGGCACAACACACTCAGCACTGTTATCTCCCGTTATCAGAGCTCACATCAATCCATACAGGATTCCCGTGGAGGCAGCAGGTGTATGGAGCCCATTTCCCCCCACTCTGCTCTTCACACCCCAACAGGATGATTCTGTCCCAGGCTCTGTGCTCCCCTCACACAGGGACCTCTTTCTGCTGGGAAAAGGGACCTCCCTCACCTGCCTGTGCCACAGGGAGCTCCTCCCACAGGGATTGCCTCATCCCCACCACCACAGCACTCATCCTTACACCATATTCCCTCTGCACCTCAGCTTGGAAGAGGCAGTGAGACCATCTATAAACATCCTTACTTTCCCTATTTGTGTATGTCCTTCCTCCTCTTTGAACACTTCCATGCTCTCTGCAACCACTGGTACAGGACCAGAGACATGCAATAATCAAGCATTACTTCATGGATTTCAGCTTAATGATGACCATAAAATGAGAAAAAAATTAGGATTTTTTTATTTTTATAGAAAGCACAGTATTATAATATCCAAAGAGCGATTATACAGATATAACCTGCACAAGAAATCAATTCATAGTGGACAGATCTACATCAACAACTCATTGCCCTCTCTTTTGCATGTTTTAAAACCAAAACCAGATATTCCTACAAGTATTCTTATCAGTGTCACACAAGTTACCTGAGTTTGTGTTATAACTTTATTCTACACCGTCAGAAAATCAGCAATTAGGAACACAAATTGTAAACCAAAAGCAGAGGTAATAACGCTTGTATTACAGAGCTTTTAATTTGCTTTTCTCCCTCCTCATCACCAGAGACAGATGAAAATTCTTCTAAGTAAAGAAAAAAGTTACCTCCTCCAGCAATCTGGTATGAACACACAGGTTGAAAATTCAAGATTAGCACCCCTAAAATATTAACAGTGGCATACAGACATTATGCCTCATTTTCCCTCCTCCCTTATCTGCTGGATGTCCAAAGCAGCATCAGAAAACACACTCTGCTCAGGTTGGCAGGATCCAGGAAGACAAACACAAGCTGACAAATAGGAGGCAGCACATGGCTTGGGCTGTTATCCAAAGGTCACATTTGTACTGAGGCAGTGAAAATGAGCTGGAATCCCAGCAGTTTCTCCTGTGTGAGGGTATCTCCACAGGGTTCTGGTCACTCCACTAACTCCCAGTTGGCTGCAGAGCTCAGTGTGCACAGGGTGCAGGTGCAGGGATCCCCATGGATGCCTGGCTTGGATCTGCTCCACCAAACAGGGATTATCCCTGCACTTCTACCCACACCCAGCCTGGCTCAAAGCAGAGCTTGACCTACTCTACCAGGGCAAGGAAGCCTCAGAGTACAAATATCAAAACTCTTCTGCAGCCTCTCCATCCTGACCAGGCTGCCCAGAGAAGGTGTGGCTGCCCCATCCCTGGAAGTGTCCAAGGCCAGGTTGGACAGGGCTTGGAGCAACCTGGGATAGTGGAGGGTGTCCCTGCCCATGGCAGGGGGTGGATTAGATATTTAAGGTCCCTTCCAACCTAAACCACTCCATGATTCTGTGATAACTGTCTTGAAGAGGCAGACACAGGTTCACACCTCCTCAAGCACTTGGGCAAGCACAGGTTTTCCTTTCAGAAATATCCTCCCATTAACTGATGGGATCAAACACAACACAGAAAACCTTAATGTCAGGCACCCATTTAATTCTCACCTTTGTTAAATAATGTAATTGGCCCGGAAAGGGTTCTCCAGCCATCCTGAGGCAGCACCAGCACACAAGGTGTCCTCCAAAGGGAAGGGAAGCACAGTGGGTATGCCAGGGCAGCAGGCAGCAGCAGTAAATAACCCTGAGCCTGCTTTGTTCCTTCATAAAATAAATGATTAATAGCTCAGGATAGTTGGTCTGCTTGAAAAGCTCAGGCTTGCTGAAAACTTTTGATCAGTTTGATTCATTAACCTTTAAAACTGCCTCTAAAACAGGCTTAAAATCTGAAAAAGTATCATTTTAAACTTCAATTTTATCTGGTAATCCTAATTTTTGTTGAACTGAGCTAGGATTGAGACACTCTGCTCCTCTTTAGAGACACTCAGCATCAGTCAGGTGTCAAGGAAGAAACAACACGGGAAAATAAATTTGCCCTGGACAAACCAACCCACATTCATCTTAACATTCAAAACCAGTCAGGGCTGGGGAGAGGGGAGAAAATGGCACTTCTTTGTGACCCTTAAGCAGGTGGCCTCCCAACTGTCTCTTTATTTCTTCTGGTTTTAATGCTAATAAAAAAGGCACCCAAACAGGGGACTCAATTCCCCACACAATGCCCTGGGGGAGGGCAGGGAGTGTAACTTACACATCCCCAAAGTCTCACTCAGACAAATTACTTCTAGTCCACTTCCCTACTACACTCCTGCATTGTTCCGACACCTTGGCAGCAGAAGGGGCTCATCCCCAGCTATCTGGTCCCAGGAACAAGCTCTGGGGACTGATGTCATTAAGGAACTGTTCCAATTACTTCCCTGGGGAAAGCAGTGACTTGCAGCTTTAACGTCCTGCCCCGGCCCAGCGGGAAAACCAACCGTCGGCAAACGCCTGGCTGTGCACCCAGGGCTGGCTCCTGGGAGGAGCTGCAGCTTCCAGGGATGGCAGCTGCTTCCTGGAGAACAAGTGCAGATGGCTGGAGGCTCGGGCACAGTTTGCTTGGGAAGTGAGAGTGGAGATTCCCAAGAGAAAAAGGGTGTTTGGAGCCAATGACAAGTCGCGGTCGGCGCTGCCGGGTCGGTTCTGTCAGCTGGATGTTGGCTTGGATTTGTCCTCTGGAAAAGGACAGGATGGGCCACTTGTGCTCCTACAGAAGCCACACGGTTGCTGTGGCACAACCAGTAGCAAAAGGAAATGATTTCACCTCTCAGGGAATCACAAGCCTTTCTCAGAGAAAGAAATACCCGGTGCAAACCCCAGAGATTAAAAACTTGTCAGACACACAGCTCACAGAACCAGCCCTGCACCATCTTCTGCTGCAATAATTCCACATGGGCAAGGAGTTGGGAGCCTAATAGTTTTAGGGAGAAATTCCCAAGCCACAGCTGTCAGGTTGTGGAAGGGTTTTCTGAAATCCCATCAAAGCTTTCAGCTTTGAATTCAGCAATATTAGCAGAAAACAAATGTTCTTATTTGGAACAATATTGAGGCTTCTGCCAGAAAAATGGTGATGCTTCAGCTACACAGCAGTGGTGAAAATAAAGATGTTTATAAAAGAATCAGATCTAATCTGTAGCTTCAGATTATGATGTAGCTGATGATGTAGCTTCAGTAGTTTTTCTGTACTTGAACCTTTAAGCTTATCTATGCTGAGAAAAATATTTAACCACAAGAAACAAGCCCAATTCCCAACTTTTATAGTTTTCCTGGGGTCTGATTAAATACTGATGGATGTTCCAATTCAAGTATTTAGTCCAGACTATAACAGCAGGTGAAATTGGAAATGAAAAGTACTACAGACAGTTATTATGGCAAAGTATCTTGTTTTTTGGGCACCAGGTGCACCATGGATTTCCATGGCATGAGCTCAAGAAAAAGTGGAAAAACAGAGGGCAAAGCAGTAATATATACAATATAAATACAACAGTAATAAAAACAGTTTAGGAAGACAAGGAAAAACTGGGAATTTTTTTCTACTCAGAAGCCACCTGAAGTTAAATGTACTGCTTCACTTGTACCTTTGAATATGACAAATTGCCAGAGCCTGGAGGGTACAGAGAGTTCAAAAGATGATGAAAAGAGCACCAGCACAATTATGCAATGGCATGAGCAGGTCAGAAAAAAGCAGATGGATACAGGAAGAGCAAACAAAATACTTCCACCCAAGCCAAAAGGGAACAGGGAACTTACTGAGTCTCTTGGAAACATCACCACATCAAACCAGTGTGTCAGGAGTTATTTTAATGCACAGCATTTAGCAAACTGTGTAGTGTTATATGCCAGTGTGTTTGAATTTATTAATTTTAAACCAGTTTTTGTGCTTTCTCAGCTACCTGATCAATGTTCTGCTACAGCCCAGGGTGTGCTGGAGCTCAGCAGTGTATTTTTGGGAGGCAGATTCACCTATTCATCCATGGCCTCAACCTGGCTCAGCAACACACCTGAAACTACAGGTACATTCAAATTTGATTCCAGCCAACCCTGGCTCTGCTGTGGAGGGCAGATTCTGGATCTAAGAGAAAACCAAGTGTACCTTCCATCAAAATAAAAGTGCTTGTTCCAAGTGAGATTCCAGGGTGGGAACAGGCCTTGGCCTGTTTGCAGAGGAGCCCACGTTGCATAACTGATTTTGGTATTTAGTTCAAGCAGCTTTTAAAAACTTCACAAGTAAGTTGAAAATAATTACAGGGTATTTATAAGTGCATTTTGCAGAGGCACAGATTCAGCCTAAGTGCATGAAAGAAACCCAGCAAAAATAGTCCTTCCAAGCCTGATTTACCAGCCTTGTATGAGACAATCTTAACAGTTATATTCTCAAATATTTTATTGTCTCTCTGAGGGAAAACTCCAGAGAAGCTCTCTTAAGGAGCACACAACTGGTTATGTGTCCTTGTAATAGTTTAAACAGGATTTCTAGTCATCCACAGAAATCCAGAGCTTTCATGATGTCCCTCACTCCCACACCACCACAGAAAACACACTTGTGAGCATTCAGATGAGCCCTAAAACATGTTTTCATACCCTCCACCTTCTGTCAGGCTGCCACTTTAAAAGCATATTTACTTCCTTAAAAAACAACACCCAAAAAGCCCATATTCACAGGGAAATAAGGCCTTGCAGCAGTTTCTGTGAAGTGTTCACTTGCTCTCAACAACAGAGCATTTCATAATCAGAACATTTTGGCCGAGATACAAGTGGCAACTCTGCTTGATGGATGTTAATTTAAAATATCCCAGGTCAAGAGCTACAGAATAACCTTTTCCCTCAGCTGCCAGGAGGTCCCATCCCATGCAAAGGTGTCTGACAGTGAAACACCTACTTGCTGTGTGTCCTTTTGTTGTAAATGAGGAAGTCAGACAGGTCGTGCCACACCTCACTGTCCTCGTACAGGTAGGTCATGGAGGACTGCAGGGAGGGCTGCAGGGTCTCTGGGTGGTACTCAAAGAGCCACAGCACTGTCCCCCACACCAGGGCAGCCAGCAGAGGGAAGGGGTCCTGCCTGGGCTGGGGGATGGAGCCCTTTTGCACAGCCAGCCGAGCCAAAGCGAACAGGATCCGGGACAGCAGGTACATAATGATCTGTGGAGAGAAACCCAGAGAGCTGGGGGTCACCAACCTGGGCACAGCCACCAGCCTGAACAGCCTGAGGGATTTACAGGGGATAATCCAGCCAGGAGGGCTGGCAACAACTCCCATGACTTAAGAGCAGCAGTTCATGTGTCCGTCTGGAAAAGCAGAGTGTTTGTGTGTTCCCTGCACCCCCCCAGTGCCACTGCCCTGCTGCTGCTCTGATTTAGCAATCAGCAAGTGCCACTTATTGCAACACCTCTGCAGTTGCACAACTTTTGTGTTCTCTCAGATGGCGCTGATGGAATAGTCCCAGAGCAGCTCTGCTCACCTACCAAGCAGATCTGAACCCAAGGGTCTGGTCACAGCCTAAAACCATTCATGAACATTAATTTGGATTAATTTGCATCTCTGTGTTTTGCTCACTGATCTGGGACTGTGTGTTGACAACCAGGTTTAAATCCAACATCCCCTGAGCAGCTTTTGTCAGTTTAACCAGTTTAGTCGTCACAGACTATTCTGAGTTGGAAAGGAACCCACAAGGATCATCAAAGTCCAACTCCTTGTCAGTTTAACCAGTTTAGTTACCAGTTTAACCAGTTTAGGCCAGTGCAGCTCAGTAACTGATCACGTTCCACACTCACAACACAAGGTAAAGGGTTTAATCCTGTGATGGACAGACCAGAACAGTGACCACAGCTCAGGTGGCAGGTGGGATAACCTTTGGATCACCCAACTGCTTTCCTAGGAATTCAGTGCAGCTCTGGAGGTAAACCTGAGCTTTTGGCACTCCACCTGCACACACTGCTCATGGAGCCACACAGCCCCTCTGGGATTTGAATGTAGAGCAGCCAAAACAAGAATCTGTGCAAAGCACATCATAAAAGATGAATTCCTACACAGTCAGAACCACCAGAAACAAGCCAGGCTCCACCAGCCACTTCCTGGCACATCTGTTGTTTTTCCTGGGCAAACAAACTTCCAGCAAGAGCATTTACCTGGCTGTTGATGGGATTGTTCTCACCAAACACCAGCCAACCCCCAATGCAGGCTGCAAAGAAGGAATGGAAGGGGATTTTTTTGCCCTGCAGCCGGGCCTGTGCTGCCATCAGCCCCTTGTAGGTGAACACAAAGTAGGCCAAGTTCCTGGAGTGAGTGTAGGTGGCCTGAGCAATGGACTTCAACTTCTCTCTCCAGCTGGGGAAAAGAAACACACAATTAGGAGAGGGAAAGGGCAGGAATCCTGCATTTACACAGCCCTCAGCTGCACTGAGAGCACCCCATGGAATATCTGGTGAGGGAGGAGAAATCCCCTCACCTCTGACTCAGCCCTACCTGGAGTGCAGACTTTGTCTCACTCTATGAATAGTGAAACAGAGCTATTTTTTTAGATTTTTGCCTAAAAGTAAACCTCTGGCACAAGCAGGGAAAGCCACAATGTGCACAGTTGTAGTCTGGCTTCCCAGATTTGAAAGGGGAGCAGAGCAACTGAGCAACAGCATTAACAACAGCATCAACCAGAGCAACAGAACTAGATGCTGTTGGCATCCAATTCCTGCTCTGTCCACTGCTTCTTACCGACCATCCTGTGAGTGATTAACACCCTCAACTACTTATTTGTGTGTGCTTCTCTAACAGACTCAGTCATGGCTCACGCACCTTTCTGCTTTTTAAACTTTCTGCAAACACGAAAAACAGACAGGTGGAACGAAAACATTTCAAGCAGTAGTATAAAAACACAGAATTAGGGTTCGTACCTTCCACTCTTGAACAGGAAAGTCATCACCAGGGCATGTGGGGCACGGATTTTGGCTCCATAACTGCAAGAGCGAACAGATACTTCAGTTTTTGCATTATGCTGTGAAATGATTGTGTTTCTATTCTACCGCAAACCAAAGACAGTATTTAACCAAATATACATCACTTTTAAGCCAACTCAGTAGCAGCAACAGAAAAAACGAGGGGCTCAGGCAGAGGAGGGAGAGCACACGCAGCACAGTGAGTCAGGCCCAAAGGGGACCCCAAAACCCAGTGAAAACCACCTCGACCGCAGCTGCGAGGGGAACCTCCTGCCCCGCACCCCCACCGCGGCCTCCGCACAGCCCAGGGGAGCCGAGTCCCCGCACCCCCCCACTCACACGGCGCCGTTGCGGAACCCCTTGATGATGGCGAGCGCGGCGTGGTAGCGGCGCTGCTGCAGGAGCGCGTTGGCGGCGCGGAGCAAAGCGCGGAGCGGATCCGCACCACCCGCCATGGCCCCGCCGGCC
>WEIV01016807.1:167893-218723 GCA_013390005.1 Calyptomena viridis
CCCTGTGCCACCTCCTGCCCGTGCGCCGGGGCATGCCCGTTCCACTGCCCTGTACGCCGGGGAGCCCTCGTTAGCCGCTGGCCCGGTGCCCAGTGCACCACATCCCCTCCGTGCCCCAGTGCCCTGTGCCGCAAGGCACCCCATCCTATCTCTGTCCTTGTGTCTGGTGCTCCAGGGAACCCCATCCCTGTCCCTGTGTCTGGTGCTCCAGGTAACCCTTTCCCATCCCTGTCCCTGTGTCTGGTGCTCCAGGGAACCCCATCCTATCCCTGTCCCTGGTGCTCCAGCACACCCCATGCCCTCCCTGCTCCTCTGCCCTGCACATTGGGGCACCCCCATGACCCCAGTGCCTCTCACCCTCCCATTGCCCCCTGCCCTGTGCCCAGGGCTCTGGGCACCTCCTGCATGCCAGAGTTCCCAATCCTCCCCATAACTCGGGACTCACACTGCTGCCCCACCGGTATGCCAGTCCCCCTGCCAGCCCTAAGGTTGGCACCTGGGGGGTTGCTGGCCCTTGCATGTGTGTTTTGGGGTGTTCTGTGCTCTCTGGCACAGCCCAGACAGTGCCCATTGTTTGGGCGAATGGGTCATGCTCAAATTCATCTCACTTCAGCACCAGGACACTGTCACAGCCATGTGCCCTCCGTGGGGGACTCCTGGACGTGCTAAGCTGTGCCAGTCTGAGCCAATTTGGGGAAGAACTCTTTCACAGACATTAAGTTCCTAAACTGGATTACAGATGTATTTTCCTTTACATGGAAGGACAGCATTGACTGGAAGGCCTGGCATCAGAATTGTCACCTGTGATCACAGCAGCAGCAAAAAAATATTTTTCTCCTTTGTGAGGTATCTTGGTGCATTTACCAGCACCCTGTGTAGAATCAAGTCCCCAGTTTCCTCTCTGCAATCAGCTCCTCATTGTGTGAGTTTCCTCACAGAATTCGTGAGAGCAAAACCTTTGAGCCAATTAAAAAAGCCCACGGCAATTGGCAGCTTTTAGTGCCTGAGCTTGTTTGTTTTGTCTTGGTGATTTGATTACAAGTCGATGGTGACTTGGCATTTGTGTGGATGTGAGGGCTGCTGTGGGCTGTGGGGCACTGGGACATCTTCTGTCACTGGTGTCACCAGAAAAGGCTCAATGCTTGAAGGAAAAGTAACACCTCGTTGAAATGTCCAGTCTTGTTTCATCTTCAGCTGAGAGAAATTTGAAAGGGGAGGAAAAAAAGCTCAAATCAGTACTTCTGTACTTTTATCCCAGCTTCTCCAAGTCACCCTGGCTTTGTCAGGCTCTGGGCACCTCAGCTCCTGCTGTGCCAGGAGAGAAGTGGCTGGGTTTTTTTAAAATTTCATGGTTGGTAAGAGCATCCTGCAGACTGACCCTGGCTGTAGGCAGGGCAGGATGGATCCAAAGGTTTCTCCTGCAGCCTGTGGATGGCTGAGAACAGCATCTGCTTAACCAAGTAATTCTGCCAGCTGGTTCTCAGGGGTTACTAACCTTGACCTCAGAGGCTTCTCTCTGGGAGGTGTGGTGGTGTGCATTACCCTGTGACACAGAGACTCTGGGGGCATTTGCATGAATTGCCAGATAAATGAAGGGCAGGATATTTCTCTTGTCCTGGGCCACTTTTCCCCATCAGGAGGCCGAGTGCAACACTCACAATGTTGCTGCATCATTGTCTTCAGCTCTTGGCCTCTCCTCAAGCTTCTTCCTGCTAACGGCATCAAGGCAATCCTTTGACTTTTTCCCTTGGAAGATCTGACCATGTGCCAGAAATAAACCCACTTGTTCAGTGCTGGGCATATCAAGAGTGGCAGCCTTGGCACAAACATCTTAATTATCCCCAAACTGTACTTAACTTGAATTTTTGATCCCTCTTTTCCATGTAGCTTATTTCTGGTGGAGAAGGGTTGCTCTATTTCACTTTCTGGCTTGCCTGTGCCAGCATGAGCCTGCAGTGCTGCCTTTGCAGTTGGCCAGGGGTTATTTGGGCAAGAGGAGGTGTGTTTTAAAGCAAGGCTCCTGTTGGTGTGAGGGGATCCTGTCAGGAGCATTCCAGCCGTGTTCTGCCAGCAGGGCTGACCTGCAGGGCTGGCTCCAGCTCTCCCCAGGAGCCAAGGCTTGCAGAACTGGACCTGCAGCTTTGCTGTGCCTCCCTGTGATTTATGTGAAAGGCTTCCCATAGGCACGGTGGGAATTTTATGGCAGTGTGTGATGTAGTGGGAGCTGCTGCTTTGTAGCAGCTGCTTGTGTCCTTGGAGGATGGTGCTCTGTCCTCTCCCAGGAACACGAGCAGTGTTTGCTGCCTCTTAATGAAAAGGTGTTCACAGAGCCTCAGTGTTACTTGTTTCACCTGGAGATGCCAGAGACATGAGTGTTTAGGGTGTCTTTAAAAGGCTGTAGTTTATGTAGGTACTCCCCATCAAGAAGGTAACATACCAATTGTCCAGGAGAAATTTTAGCATTACAGGAGAACTTGGAGTGGAGGATTCTCCTGCTGCTCCCTTGTGCTGTGATCTGCTGCAGTGTTTCACTGTCCTTCCTGTGCTGTTTGCTGAGCAACCTCAGGAACAGTCCTCACCTCAGGAATGGTCTGCACTCCACTGCTTGGGAATGGTCAGACTAATAGAGCTGCTTTTGCTGGGGCACTTAATTCTGAATTCAGAGCTTTAGTTTTACATTGCAAAGAACTTGAAGAAAAATGAAAAGCAACCAAAGAACCCCCCACCCTTCTTCTCTCCCTTAATCCCCAAGGAATCACATACAACCCTGCCATGCCATTTGTTTTATTTGTGGGTTTATTTGGGTCACTTTATCATAAAGGAATCGTAAAGGTAGGGAGGAGTGGAGCATAAAAATCCCCAAATCAGATTGTCGTATGTCTTTACATCTGATTTCCAAAAAGAGTGTCAGGCTCAATCTACTGGTCACATGCTGGCTGTGTCCCTGGATTAGCAGTCCCCATCTCTGTGTTTATTTGGAATATTTTAGAACGTTTCAACTGAAGTAAAAATGTTTGTGCCAAAGTAAGTGAGCTGATTGTGACAACAGATGTTGGGGGTGTGTGCCCTGGGTCTGCCCAGCTCCAGGAACACAGGGAGGCATTTCTAGCACTGCTGCTGAGAGAGTTGCTGCACACAAGGCTTTTGTCTGTGCTCTGTCACACTGTGTCCCCAGGCAGATCCCCCAGGGCTGCTGCCCTGGGACACCCCAAGTACCTTCTTAGTGTTTTTCATCCCCAGTGTTGTAAGCATCTTTCCCTTCTGCAGCAGGTGCCTGCAACCAAGCCCTCTTTTGGCTTTCCTTGATCTTCTTCCCTTTATTCATGTACCAAAGGAGTTATGGAGACAGGTGGGAGCATTGCTGGGATAGGTGATGCTGTGCAGTAGAGGGTGAGAAGGTGAGAGTGGCTCTGTGGGAGGGGAGAGCAGCAGCTGGAGAGTTGCTTCTCTCCAAGAGCTGGGCCCAAGCTCCCAGTGCCCAAGCACTCCGTGTGTGGAGTGGTTCAGTTTACCATCCGTGCTTGTGTCTCCTTTCAGGGATGGATAATCAGACCGTGCTGGCTGTGCAGTCCTTACTGGATGGTCAAGGAGGTGTGACGGATCCATCTGCTCAGAATGTCACCTCCTCCACTGCCATGCAGCCCATGGGTGAGTCCTGGTGGCACTGGGAGAGCAGGAGGGGGGCGGGAGGGCTGCGTATCTCTCCTGCAGCATGCACAGCTGGCAGAACAGCTGTATGTGGAGGGTGCTGCTACGAGTTTTGTGAGCCCTCAGCAGAACCAGGCAGAGCAGGAGGAAGGGGCAAGTGCCCGAGAGAGCAGAGATGCTTTGGAGATGGTCACGAAAACAGACTTGACCATATTCTTCCAATAAAGGCACAAAGGCAGGGAGAAGCCACTGTCCCCACCACTACTTGTTGCTGTTGACATTTTTTTTATTTAATGAGCCACTCCTTTTCCTTTGGGGCTGCTCCAGTCCTTGAGCATCTCCTCTGTGTGAGTGAATGTGGGAACTGGTCATTCATGTGCACATGGGCACTCGCAGGGCTTGACTGGGACTTGTTGGGTGGATGCTGAGTTATCCCTGGAGGAGTTCCAGTCTGTGTCCTCAGAGATGTTCTGCTCCAGGCTGTGAATCAGGAGGAACAGCCTTGTGAGTGCAAATGGTGTGTGGTTTGCTAAGACTACAGATTTCACCTAGGACATGTCACTGGCTTGTCTTCCTTCTGCTTCTAACATCAGCAGAGGTGCCAAAAACCATCAGTCCTGTGGAGAGCTGGCTTTAGGACACAAGCTGACAGTGACTCTGTGCCTGGTCCAAGTTACTCCTCTTCCTTTGTGCCACCTGAGTAATAAAATCTGCCTCAGGCAGTGCTTTGGAAGAAGCTGCTTTGACTAAAAGCAGAGGGTGCTTCAGGAGCAAGGCTGGATGGTTGGCCCTGTCTTTGGGATGAGAAGACAGACAATTCAATGTATCCCAGGGAGAGTTCTGTATATGGGAGCAGGGCTGAGATGGGCTCAATCCCATCAGTTATCTTTAGGGAGAGCTTGGGACTGGAGAGGAGGCACAGCTTGGCCCTTGCAGCTGATCTCCAGATGATGATGTCCTTGAGGCACTGAGACCCAAAAGGTGCCAGTTTTCCTGCACTGTGGTTGTTGGGTGTAGCACTGGGGAATGCAGTGATGTGATCCCTTCATTGCAGATGACGAAGACGTGTTCCTCTGTGGGAAGTGTAAGAAACAGTTCAACTCACTGCCTGCCTTCATGACCCACAAGAGAGAGCAGTGCCAGGGCAGTGCCCCTTGCCTCTCCACAGTCTCTCTGGCCACCAACAGCGTGTACACCCCGTCCATCACCTCGGGCCAGCAGGCCCCAAGCGCCGGCCGGCAGGTACCCAGCTCTGCTCCTGTGATTTTGGGAGGGGGGGACATCAGGGTGAGGCTTTTAGATCTGCCTCATGACTCTTTTCTAGAGGCTCAGTTCAGGGCCTGGTGGCTTTTCACAGTGTCACACTCAGCAGTACTCAGAGGGCTCACGGTTCTTGCTGTTCCCAGGCCGTGGTCTGGCAGTTTCATCCCTGCATCCCTCCTCTCCCATTCCTGAAAATAAGCCCACATAATGTGTGTTATGAGGGAATAACCTGTCTGGAGTAACTCTCCTTCCACAGAGAATTCCCTGGAGTGAGAGAATGTACTGTGTACATGTACTGTGCCTGCTATTTTGGTTTCCAAAGTGCTTTCAAACTAACTGCTTTTTTCAAGTCAACGTAGACCCAGTGGATGGTGCTTCTTCCCAGGGCTGCAAACACAGGTTGTTTCCACCCAAAAAATGTGACAGGCACCTCCCTGCCTATAATCTGAGTCCTGTCTGAAGAGATGAGCCTGACATTCACCATCTGCAGCCAGAGCAGCCTCCCTCAGTTCTCCACCTCCCCTAGCTGGGGGAAACACCCAGAAGAGGCTTGAACTTGCCTGTGACCAGTTTGTCCTACAGATCTTGTTTAATAACCCCTAATTTGAATTGTAGCCAGTGGCCACTTTGACGAGCCACTGTGATATTTTTTGCCTCCTTTCTGAAGAACATTTCTGGAGCTGCCTTGTTGTTATGGCTAGAAACTTCCACAGACTCAGCAGGAAGCTGCAGATAATTACTGTGGCTCACTGCTGACCAGAGGCTGTGAAAGCAGAGACCCTGAGGTTCAGTAAAAAGCACTGTCGTTGTTTTTTGCTTATCATTTTGTCCTGTTTCTGGCCAACAATGCATCCTTTTTTCCTTTCAGCAAATCTCTACGTACATCACCGTTCCCCCATCACCTCTGATTCAGACCCTGGTGCAGGGGAACATCTTAGTCAGTGATGAGGTGCTCATGTCAGCCATGTCTGCTTTCACATCTTTGGACCAGCCCATGCCAGCAGTGCAGCCCCCAGTGCAGGTAAGGGGCACCTGTGGGCCCAGAGAGTCTTGGTTAAAGCTCATCCAATTCCAGCTTCCTGCCATGGGCAGGGACACCTTTCACTAGACCACATTGCTCCAAGCCCTGTCTAACCCAGCCTTGAACACTTCCAGGGGTGCTGCCCACACTGCTGGGATGCAGCCCAGGACATGGTTGGCTTTCAGGGCTGCAAGTGCACATGGCCAGGTCACCTCGGGCTTCCCATCCAACACCCCCTGAGTCCTTCCCTTCAGGGCTGCTCTCAGTCCATTCTCCCCCGGCCTGTACCTGTGCTTGGGATTGCCCTGACCCTGGTGCAGCACTTTGCACTTGGCCTTGTTGAATTTCATGAGGTTCATAAAGACATACCTGTAAAGCCTCTCCAGATCCTTCTGGATGCCCCATCCCTTCCCTCCAGTGTGTCAGCCACACCCCACAGTTTGGTGTCATTGGCAAACTTCCTTGTTGCTGGTTGATCAAATCTTTGTAANGGGGCTCCGGGGCAGCCTGGCACCGGCAGCGGGGTCCAAGTGTACAGTGCTCCTGCTCCCATGGCACCAGCCAGCACCGTGGAGATCCAGACGCTGGGCATGCAGCCCTATCCGCCCATGGAGGTAAGGCTGTCCCCAGGGACCTGTCCTTATGGCACTCTGCTGGCAGGCAAGGCTGCTTGGGAGTCACCTGGGCTACAAGTCACGGAATCACTCGGTGGTTTGGGTTGGAAGGGACCTTAAAGCTCATCTCATGCCATCCCCTGCATGGGTGGGGATACCTTCTACTAGGTTGCTCCAAGCGTTGTCCCACCTGGCCTTCAGGAATGTGGGAAGATGTGTTAGGTTATTTGGCAGTGTTTATTTCCTCTGGGAGAAGGTACCGAACAGAAGGATGTCAGCAGGATGGTGGGGATTCTGAGAACAGGAGGANTGCCCACACTGCTGGGATGCAGCCCAGGACATGGTTGGCTTTCAGGGCTGCAAGTGCACATGGCCAGGTCACCTCGGGCTTCCCATCCAACACCCCCTGAGTCCTTCCCCTCAGGGCTGCTCTCAGTCCATTCTCCCCCGGCCTGTACCTGTGCTTGGGATTGCCCTGACCCTGGTGCAGCACTTTGCACTTGGCCTTCTTGAATTTCATGAGGTTCATAAAGACATACCTGTAAAGCCTCTCCAGATCCTTCTGGATGCCCCATCCCTTCCCTCCAGTGTGTCAGCCACACCCCACAGTTTGGTGTCATTGGCAAACTTCCTTGTTGCTGGTTGATCAAATCTTTGTAATGTGGCCTCTCCAGCTTTTTGCTGAGCCCTCATATAATGATTGGTTTCCAGAGTCCTTGTCAGTTTGCTCCAGGGACTCCCCTCTTCCTGGGATGGCTGTTGGGGCTGTATACACTCTCCATGGCTCTGAAAAATGTTCCTTGTAACATGAAGAATTAAAAGCTTTAAAAACAAAGCAGTGAAAGCACCGGGGCTTTAGTGCTTGGATTTTGGATTTTGGAGGAGTCCATGTGTCTCCTTGGCAGGTCATGCCAAGCCTCCAGCACAGACTGGTCCAACCTGGAGTTGGACACGGTACATTGTGCCAAGACATCACCGCTGTTCCTGCAGGGACTGTTTTGAATCGGAGTGGGAAATACCTGTGAGGGAGCAGCCCCTCCAAGTCGTGGCTGTTGCATTTCCAATGCTGTTGTGTGTCTCTCCCTGTCTGGTTGCAGAGCAGCATGAATATGCACTCTGGGGGTGGCTACTTGTCCCAGCCCCCCCCGCCCCCNTGGTTTGGGTTGGAAGGGACCTTAAAGCTCATCTCATGCCATCCCCTGCATGGGTGGGGATACCTTCTACTAGGTTGCTCCAAGCGTTGTCCCACCTGGCCTTCAGGAATGTGGGAAGATGTGTTAGGTTATTTGGCAGTGTTTATTTCCTCTGGGAGAAGGTACCGAACAGAAGGATGTCAGCAGGATGGTGGGGATTCTGAGAACAGGAGGAACAGCTCAGAGGGACAGAGGGTTGGCCAGCACAGGCTTAGGAGACCTGGATGTTTGTTGGGGTTGAAGAATACCTGCAGGTGTGGGGAAGGAGGGGGAGCTGAGAGGAGAGGCCTTCCCCTTCCAGAGAGGTACAGAGCACCACGCTGCACACTGCAGGCTTGTGTGGAGAGAAAAATTCAGTCTAAATCTCAATGAGCTCAACAAGGTGGCTTTTCCTAAAGAGAGGCACAGGCAGAGGGGATTTACTGAGAGTCAGCTGTTTGCAGTCTCATTTGCTTTGCCACTCACAACAGAAACTACTGGGTGTGACTGAGGTTTGTCATCCTTACCTTTGTAGCTGGCCTCTGCTCTGGAAGTGCCAGTGGTCAGAAATGGAGGGGATATTGGATATGCAGTGATCTGAGTGAATTTATCAGGGTGAGCAGCAGAAACACCCTCAAACCGTATCACCCCAGACAGATGCCTCTGTGTCTCAGTGTCCTTTTCTAATCTTGGTACTGCCATAAACAGTTGTGCTTTGCCACCTGGAGTTTCCTTGTACCTTCTTTTCCTTCTTCAGTCTTGCCAGGTCAGGCAGCAGGATCTGGAGATCCCTGCCTGGGGTCACTGGAGATCCCTTCTACTGGATCAGCAGTAATCCTTCTGGTGACCTGCCCTGGAGGGATAAGAAACACTTCCAGGCATAAGACATAGATGAGGGACTAGACAGCTCATTTGGAGTGTTTCTTTGCTGTTCTGTTCCTGCTGTAATAACTGTTGGATCCTTTTTGATGTTCAGCAGGACACTGGGCAAGTACTTTTGGTTAGAGACATATTGTTGCACTTGGTGAACTGGAAATTTGATCCAGTTTGGCAGAAGGAAGCAAAGCCAGCCGGACTTACAGATGGAGATGGAGGTTAGGGCACAGTGTAATTCCATGTAGCAAACCTGTTCCACTGATAAACTTCCCTCTCGCAGGTACCGAGCCAGTGTGTGGAAAGTCCCGTGTACCCCTCTCCCCCTGTGTACAGCCCCGGGAAGCAGGGGTTCAAATCCAAGAGCACCAGTGCTCCCACACCTCTGACCAGTGCAGGAGGAGGCCCTGTGGTTGGTTTTGATTCCCCTGCCACTGCCAAAACTCGCCGCTGCAAAAACGAGAGTGGGCTGCAGGAAGGTGAGTGTCCTTCCAGCCCCTGCCCTGACCTCCCAGGGCTTGTCCTGCAGTGGGCTGCTGAGCCACGGGCTCCCAGGCCATGAGGGGTGGCATTGGCTGTGCAGCTCTGAAGGAGGAACACGGTGCCCTGCATAAAACTGTCAAAAGCAGCTCAAAGGTGTGGATGTGCTTCTTGTGTGTCACCTCTGTGTGCACGTGGAAGGACTGTCAGTGTGCTGCTGCCTGGGCAAAGCTGTGCCAAGTCTCTGCATCACACCTGAAATGGGAACATCTGCAAAGTAAGGGGTTAGAGCTTGGTCTGTTTTACCCTGAGAAGAATGTCCAGCCCCAAGGCTGTGACCTGCCTCTGAACACTCTCTTTCCAAGAGCCCAGCAGGCCCGTGTGTTTCAATGCCTGTGAAGAAAACACACCTGTCCCCAGGTGAGGCAGGAGAGGCATGTGTCCTGTTACAGGATGGAGGAGCCTCAGAGCCAATGCTGGCCCAGCCTGCCTGTTGCTGGTGTGATGGAAGCCCACCTGGCTGGGTGACACAGGCCTGAGGGGGAGGAAAGGCCCCAGGAAGGCTGGGCCTCTGGAGTTCCAACCATACACATCCTAGGGATTAACCTTATTTGCAGAGGTGTGAATGGTCATGCATGCTGCAGTTGTCAGTCCAGAATTTCCTAGAGCAGCCCACGGTTCTGCTGTTACCCATTGGTTTAGACCCCATCAGAGTAGATAGAAGATGTGACTTGACTGACCTTCTGGAAGGGAGGAATGTGCATGTGCTCTGGCTGGTGGCTGACCTGGTGAGTTCACAGCAGAGACAGAGATGAGGCCCTTCCTCTCACTAACCGTGTCTTTTCCCAATGCCTAACATGCCTTTAAAGCAGGTGCTTTGTAGCACAGCTGGAAGGGTCCCTGGAAAGGGAGTGGTTAATGCCTGAGGGGGATGCCCTGCCCCTCCAGACTACACTCCTCAGTACCACCAGAGTTGGCTCAGGCCACGTTAGATGTATGTTTGTGCCCATGACCTCTCCCCAGTGTGGCCAGGCAGAGCTTATCCTTTCATAAGCCCTTTTTCAGTCCTGAATAGTCATGTCTCGGGGTGAGGGGCCTGTGACACAGCGGGGACAGGGCTGTGCAATGTGGTCTCATTCTTGTCTGTGCTCTTGCTTTCAGGTAAACCCAAGTCCCCCAAGCTGAAATGCACTTACTGTGACAAGGCCTTCACCAAGAACTTCGACCTGCAGCAGCACATCAGAAGGTAACAGTGCCACTGACCTGGACACAGCACAGTGGCTGGGGTGGAGATGGACACAGTTCTGCTGAGGGCATCTGTGCAGTCCAGTTTGTCATGTCCCAGAATCTGTGCTGCAAGGGGAGGGGATTCTTCATCCCTCTCACTCCAGGACACCTCCCCAGTGATTGGGGTGAAGGCTACATCATGGATGTAATCTTTGTGCTGATTATGTGCTGGGAACGGGGACTTGTTTTCCTCACTAATGGGACTTCGGCAGCGAAACCTCTTGTCACCTCATCACTGGAGCAGCAGCAGCTCCACTGGTTGCCTCTGCCCTTCCCTTTCCTCTCCCTCCCTAGCCAGCTGTAACCTTTGTGTTTGCTGGTGTTAGCAAACATTAAGCCAAGCTCAGTGTCTATACAGGGAGCTCTCTTATAAGAGAGTCTCTCTCTGGTAGGAGGCAGCTGGAATCCCAGTTTCCCCCAGCAGAATCTGCTGGGCTCAGAACAGATGAAAGCAAACAAGTGATGGGCTTGCATCCCTTCCCAGCCTGCACTCTTCACATGAAGTATTCCATGTGTTGGAGTCCACTCTTTCTCCTAAAGCAGAAGGGCAGGGTAGAAAGACCCTTCTGCTCTGGACAGTGGAGAGCAAATTCAGGGAAATCAGGGAGCTAGAAGAGATGTGTGCAGGGGAAGGAAGGATGGCAGGGAAGAAAAAGCTTGTAATCTCCAGAAAGTGATGGAGTCTCCGAGGTCCTAACAAGGAATGCCCTGATGCTGCAGAGCTCCTTTCCTCTCCCACTTCTTCCTTTGATCCCTTGTCATCTCTAGACCACAAGTGTTTTGTCTGTGCCTCAGGCTTGTTTCCCCAGGCCTCTCACAATCCACCTGTTCTGATGAACCAGGTCTCAAAGCCCACGTTTGGCCGGTTCAGGTGTGATGTGCCAAGCTGAGTGCCCAGCACTGTCCTACAGCAGCCACCCCACCACAGGCCCTGCTGCCTCCTGTCTCCACCAGCCGCTGATTCGGTGCCTTGTGCCTTCAGTCACACAGGTGAGAAGCCCTTCCAGTGCATCGTGTGTGGCCGAGCCTTTGCCCAGAAGTCCAACGTGAAGAAGCACATGCAGACCCATAAAGTGTGGCCTCCAGGGCTGGGCTGCACCATCTCCCGCAACTCCATCACAGTGCAGGTCATGGCCTTGAATCCCAACCAGCCAGAGGACGAGGAGAACACAGGTTTGATGGCATGTGCAGAGGTGTGAGGAGGCTGCAGGTCCCTGCACTCCTCACAGGGAGGGAGGGGAGGTGGGAGCTGTGTGTGCTGTTTGCATTCCTGGAGGGGTTAGCAGCTCACACTAAAGGAGTTTCATTTGCTGAGCTCCAGCTGACAGGTACATCCTTTTGTATCCTGAGCCATGGTGGATTCAGGTGCTGGTGGAGTCAGTGACTCCAAACTGAGCCAGTATATGCATGCAGATAAGACAAGGTGTCCTTCTTGCTCCCTGGCAGGTGCAGCTTTGGCAGTGCATAAGCCACACCTGACAGCTCCTAGTCTAGGGGCCAGACAAGCCAGTGGTTTGTTAGCCCAGTGCTCTTGCTTGTTTGCAATGTGCAAGTCATACCTGGGCTGGATCTGGCCACAGCAACCACCTGAAAACATGTGAGGCAGAGAAGAGCTCCTTGCTGGTGGCCCCAGTACTGGTAGAGGAGGGAACACAGTGATAATGTCACATGTGGGACAAGGCTCCACTGGAACTGCTCTCTGCAGACATCATGGACTGAGCTGGCTGCATCTTTCCTCCTGGTTCCTGCCAGAGATGGGAGTAAGTCTGGCTCTGGTTCACTGATGGAGGCCTGTTCTCTGACTGCTCCCCAAAGCACAATTATATTCATGGAAAGAGAGAATGGGTTAAGAAGATGAAGTAAGAGACAAGCCCTTACTTGTCTCTTGACAAGTTTAAAACCACCCTGATCTGTTTTTGAAAGGGAGGCAGAGCCTGGCCTGATGTGCCTGGGCAGTGTGCTGCTCACAGAGCTGCCTCATGGCAGGCTGTGACTTTCTCTCTCCCTTTCTCCAGGTTTGCCTCAGCCCTCAAGGAACCCCGTGCCACCACCCCAAGAGCTGAGCCCCTTGGAGGACAGTGAGGCAGGCAAGCTGGAAGCCAAGCAGGTTGTCTTGATAGATAGCTCTTACCAGTGCCAGTTCTGCCCCAGCAAGTTCAACACCTATTTCCAGCTCAAATCACACATGACACAGCACAAGAATGAGCAGGTAGGGACAGAGGGTGCCCTGTGTGGGTGGCAAGATTAGAATGGGCTTCTTATAGTGCACCACAGTCTGTCCTGAAGCTCTTGCTCTGTAAAGCTGCTCAGCTCTCATGTAGCAGTGTGGTCTGGACAGCTCGGAAAAGCTCCTCTGCCTCTACCCTGCTGAGTGAGAAGTCAGCTGAGCAGTGAAACTCAGTGAACTGAGGTTTGGATGGCTGGAGAAGAAACAAAAAAGTGAGGTGAAGTGTCTCCAATTCTGGGCCCCTCACTTCAAGAAAGACATAGAGGGGCTGGAGCATGTCCAGAGAAGGGCAGTGATGTTGGGAAAGGGTCTAGAGAGTCATATGAGGAACAGCTGGGGGGCCTAAGCCTGGAGAAAGAGAGGCTCAGTGGGGAGCTTCTCCCTCTCTACAACCCCATAAAAGGAGAGTGGAGCTGGGGGATCTTGGGCTCTGCTCCCAGGGAACAAGGGACAGGACATGAGGAAATAGCCTCAAACTGCCAGGGGTTTAGGATAGCCCAGGGGAGGTTCATGTTGGACATCAGGAAGAATTTCTTTACAGAAAGGGCTGTCAGGCATTGGAAGGGACTGTTCTGGAAGTGTTCCAAGAAGTGACTGGACACGACACTTAATGCTGTGGTTTAGTTGACAAGGTGGTGATCGGTCAAAGGTTGGGTTCCATGGTCCTGGAGGTTTTTCCAACCTTCATGATTTGAGGACTTTATGAAGTCCAGAGTTTTCAGTGGAGCTCTGGATTTGTGGGACAGTCACCACAGGGGTGCTGTGGTCTCACCCACTTGAGTGGTTTCAGACCCTCACACCAACACCCCTTTGTCCCACCGTGCTTTCCCAGGGGAGTGCCCTCACAGTCTGTTTCTTTCCAAAAAGGAATGCCACTCTGCCTGTTGGCAGAGGATTTCCCCTGGCTGTTCCCATGGCATACTGCTCCAGTCACTCCCTTCTCCCAGGTGTACAAATGTGTGGTGAAGACCTGCGCTCAGACCTTCCAGAAGCTGGAGTCCTTCCTTGAGCACATCAAGAGCCACCAGGAGGAGCTGAGTTACCGCTGCCACCTCTGCAGCAAGGACTTCCCCTCCCTGTACGAGCTGGGTGTGCACCAGTACTCCCACAGCCTGCTGCCTCAGCACAGCCCCAAGAAGGACGTGGCCGTGTACAAGTACAGTAGCAATCACAAGGCTTGTAGGAGTGAGTGGGTGCAGAGAGTGTTTGGTGGGGGCATTAGAGGGAACTGGGGGCTGTGTGTTCAGTGGCTGTGGTTCTTTCGGGCACAGAGGTGGCAAATGGGAGTCCCTTCACTGGGCCAAGCACTTTGGATGCAGGGAGTCATTTGGAAAGGCTAGGATTGATTATGTGGGAAGATCCTGTTGCTGCAAGTCCTCTTATTACCAGTCAAGAGTGAGATGGGATGGCTGAGCCTGTGCTGGGTCAGAGACCTAGAGAAGCCCCTTCCCAGCCTGCTTTCTGTGATTCTTCAACACCTGCACCAAAGGGAGTGCAGGCTGTAGAAGCTGCCCAGAAAAAGCTCTTAGCCCTTTGCTGCAAAAGGCTCTGTTCCCTGGAAACCCTTTCTACTAGTGTAGAGAGAAAGGGTGAGAAATCCTACAAAAAACTCCCTGAACTTTTGAAATGCCTGTAGAGATGTTCAGGAAGACCAGGAAGCCTGGAAGATACTGAAGTCAATTAGGAGCTTCATGGAATAAACGATCTGCTACTTTTTGCATAGTCCCTGGTTTCTAGTTATCCTTGCACTATGGCACAGCATCCTACACGTTACTAGTGGGGATCCTTGAGATCAAAGGCTGCTTATGTTTGAGGAGGTCTTAGTCTGACCTAAGGAGAAAGGGTTTCACAGCAGGTACATGTTGTGAGTGCCTCTGTCCTCACTTCTCCCCAGTGAAGTCAGCTCTGGCAGAGCTCTCCAGCCGAAATACTGCCAGGATATGTGAGCCCTGTCGTCCTGTACCCCCACTCTCAGCTCCTTCACTGGAGCAATAAAGATGGAAGCAATGAGGATGGAAGGAGATGTTTCAAGTAAGGTGAAGTGAGTACTTAGGGTTTGTCTCCACGAAGAAGCAATGTGGAATATGTGCTCAGGTCTGAGTGCTCCCAAGGCGGTCTGGGGAAGAGCAGTAGAATTTGAAAGCTTCTCCACCCAGCTTTCCAGCATCTGCCCCTCTGAAGGATGCCAAGTGTGAGTGTGAGCTGGCATGTGGGTTGCTGAGGTTTCAGAGCACTTGAGAGATTATTTTCTGTACCAGATCAACCCTGTGGGAGATCACCCTGGAAGGTGGCTGGGCTGCCCCAGCTGTGGGGTTTGCTGGGGAGCCTTGCTCACAGGCTCTGTCCTTTCTCTCCCCATTCAGGTGTGTGAAGTGTGTCAATAAATACTCCACCCCAGAAGCCCTGGAGCACCATCTGCAGACAGCAACACACAACTTCCCCTGCCCTCACTGCCAGAAGGTGGGTGGGGACCCTTCCCTGAGCCAGGCCTGGACACCTGGCAAGGGCTCTGAGGGGGTCAGGAATGCTTGGCTCCCTTTCCTCTCCTTTCCTACCTGGACTGGCAGGTGTCCAGCTGCTTTCCAGAGGGACAGAGGTGACTGCATCCCTGGCCTCACACAGAGGATGTCCCTCCCTGCAGAGTTGGCTTTTTTCCCAGGCCCCCTTCACTGAACAGGATTTGTCAGGGCAGATCCCATATTCCCACAGCAGCACAGGACTGCACACTGGGCTGCTGTCCTTGTTTCTCAAAAATAAGTGTACCAGGAGGAGCAAGGCTGGTTTTGGGAAGCCTTTGACCCACCATTCCAGGCTACCTGGAAGGGTTGGGCATGGAAAGGCCCAGATCCTGTGGGAGCTCCTACACCTCCACTATTATCCTCATCTCCTGTTGCCACACAAGTCTCTGAGTTCCCCCTGATTCCTCTCTTTTGGATGAGTGCTCTGTGTCTCTGGCAAAGCAAAACCTGAGTGATGGGACTGGGAGTGGAATGATGCCTGGCTAGGTTTTGGCTAGAAATACTCAGCACAGCCCCTAAAGGGGTTTGAGGGGCAGAATTTTGTGGGGTTTGAATTCTGATAAATTATTTTTTGAAATCCAGACTAAAATTTGGACCCTTGCTCCTCTGTTTGTAGCAAAGGAAATGAAAATCCTGCAGTGGGGGCAGGGACAATCTCAAAGGAGTGACCACTCTGTACTGAGGTAGCTCAGGAAGGGGAAACACATTCCTGCCATGGTTAGTAACCCATCTTTCTTACCTGTCTTCTCTCCACTTCCTCAGCCAGGTGACAGGTGCCCTTCTGAGCCTGGGTGGGACTGTCAGAATCAGCAGAGGGGTTTGATACCCTGTTATCTGCAGCAGCAGTTTTTACTTCTGTTGTATTGTTATATTGCTGTTTTCTGGATATGGGAGAGCACAGTCTGGATGCCAGAAGTCCAAGTTTTGCTGTGCTCCCCTCAGGTGTGCTTGCAGAGCATGTTCATTAGGAATTCACTCAGCTGAATATTTCCAGTATCCCCGTTAGCCAAAGGAACTATTCTTCCTGGTTTTATAAAGACCATGAATGGGAGCTTTTGGTAACAGATTATGAGAAAGCAGAAAGTGAGGTTAACTGTGGGGGCAGGTAGTAATTACTGGGGGTCTGTAGGGGTCCTTGTCCAGCCCATCCTGCTGCTGGCTTGGGTGGGAGACTGGGCATCCATCTGGGATGCTGGTCCTGGTCCTAAGCACAGTGTTACACAACTGACAGCAAGATTTCAGCTTACGTAAGGATAAGAAAGTTTTGGTGGTTGGTTTGTTGGGGTTTTTTGCGGGGTTATTTGTTAGTTTGTTTTTAAAGCTCCATCTGTAATTTCCTTCTACAATCCTGAAGGTTTTCTCAGCGCATCCTTCCTGAGAAAGCAGTGACCATGAGCTTCTTGCTCATGTTGCCCAGAGAAGCTGTGGCTGCCCCATCCCTGGAAGTGTCCCAGGCCAGTTGGACGGGGCTTGGAGCAACCTGGGGTAGTGGATGGTGTCTCTGCCCATGGCAGGGGGGTGGGACTGGCTGATCATTGGTGTCCCTTCCAAACCAAATTATTCCAGGATTCTCTGATTCTTATGTTTTCTATGCAGGCCACATCTCCCTTGGCTGTGCCAGCTGGGTGATGTCCCCTGTGTCCTCTGGCTCAGCCTTGGTTCTGTGTGTTCCAGGTGTTCCCCTGTGAGAGGTACCTGCGCCGCCACATCCCCACACATGGCGGGGGCAGCAAGTTCAAGTGCCAGATCTGCAAGAAGTTCTTCCGTCGGGAGCACTACCTCAAGCTGCACGCCCACATCCACTCGGGTACAGCATTCCTGCCCCCAGGGCTCATCATCCCTGTGGCACATTCCTGGGTACAGCATTCCTGCCCCCAGGGCACATTATCCCTGTGGCACATTCCTGGCTGCCCTGTGCTCCTGGCTGTTTTCCTGATAACTGGAATAATTCCGAGTTATTTGTAGTAATGTGGGCTCAGGCCATGCGTGGTTTTGGTTCAGCCTCCTGCCCAGTACTGCACCAGTTAGAAGTGGGACACACAAGTGGCTTCCCCCTTTCCTGTGGCTGCAGAACTGAGGAATTTGGCCCCGGAGAGCAGGAGGAATGTGCAGCGTGGGTTGTGCCCATCAGGCAGGGAAGTGTGGGAGAGTTTAGCATGGCACAGCTGCCACAGTGGACCCTGTTTTGCAGGACCCTCCCTGACTGTTGGTGTCCCTTTCCCCAGGTGAGAAGCCCTTTAAGTGCTCGGTGTGTGACGCCGCGTTCAATCGCAAGGACAAGCTCAAGCGGCACATGCTGATCCACGAGCCTTTCAAGAAATACAAATGTCCTTTCTCGTATGTCATGTGTCTCCAGCATGGTGGCATGGCTTAATGGGCTTGGGATGGAAGGAATGCCTCCTGTGGGTGCTCAGTGTGGTGCCTATGGCACTTACATTCCACTGCTTTTGGGGGTGCTTTGAATTGGGAACCCAGGAATTCTTTGTCATCGATGTCCTGTGGGACCACATTGTCTCAGCTCAGTTTATCAGCCCTGTAAGTAACACCTGCCTTCATGGGAAGCTTCAGGGAGCACCTGGGAAGAAAAGGAGCATTATTTGCCCATGGAGAAAGGAGTGCCTGAATGATGGGCTTTCCCTCACTGCCATGTCTCCAAAAGACTTGGCAGCACAGAACCTGAGGTACAAACCTGAGAAACCCAGCTTTGGAAGGTACATCCCCAAATCCATGGCACAGCCTTGGGCCTTCTGAGATAGCCAAGTCTGACTGGCTTCTTCATGCTCCAGCCACCTTGTAGCTCCTTCCAAAATACTTCTGTCTCCAGCTGGGATCCTAAAAGCTGCTGCTTTTAGGAGCATTTATGGTGAGACATAGACCATGTATGATCTAGGAAAAGCCATATGTCCCTGTAGCAGCCTGTCTATTCCTTTTCCCTCCCCAGAAAGGGCTGGAGTAGTGGAGCTCCTGCTGAGTGTGCACTGAGGGAGCCATGTGGGTGCTGCTAAGGAGAAGGGTCATGGATCCCTTTATGGTCCAGGATCTGTTTATACATCAATCCTCAGCTGATTCATACTGCTCACCAACATTATTTGTTGTTACAGAAGCCACACAGGCTGCAATAAAGAGTTCAACAGGCCTGACAAGCTGAAGGCTCACATTCTGTCCCATTCAGGTAAGTGCCTGGGAATGCAGTGACTGGGATTTGCTGTGGTGCTGCAGGAGCATGTGATGGAAGGAGAAAGAAGAATAATTTATTAGCTTTAGATTTGTTTCTCTCTGTTGCTGCAGGCCTGTTTAAGTAAGCAGTATCTATTTCTAAGGCAGTATAATCTGTAGGCAAGGCCTACACAGAATGTGATCACATAGGACAATGCAGTTATGGGTTTCTGACTGTACATTCCCATATTTTGGAGAGAAAAGTGACAATTTCTTTACTTGCCAAATACACTTGAAACAAACCTTTGAGGTTATTTTGCATTTTCATCACAATTAGGTGACATATTTTCCTGGTGATATTTTAATCCTCTTACTTGAGGCAAGAATATTTGTTTGCAGTCAGCAGCTTCCTCCCGAGGGGCAGTGGAGGGGCAGCTCTGATCTGTGCTCTGTGTGACAGTGACAGGACCTAAGGGAACAGCTGGAGCTGTGTCAGGGCAGGGTCAGGTTGGATCTCAGGGAAAGGTTCTTCCCCCAGAGGGTGGTTGGGCACTGAACAGGCTCCCCAGGGTTTGGGCACAGCCCCAAGGCTGCCAGAGCTCGGGGAGGGTTTGGACACCAGGGACAGGGTGGGATTGTTGGGGTGTCTGTGCAGAGTCAGGAGTTGGATTCAATCCATGATCCTTGTAGGTCCCTTCCAGCTCAGGATATTCTATGATTCTACAAAGGGCTAGACCAATAATTAAACACAGGCATTTAAGCTGTAGCTACCCACCCTGTTCTGACTGCAAACTTGCCTGGCACAACGTCTCCTCCCGTTTGTCAGGGAGCATCTCCTTGGAGAGGAGGCGAAGCTGTCAGGCTCTGCCATGGTGGGGTGGACGGGTCTCTAACCGAGCTCTCCCTTTTCCCGCGGTCCGGGCAGGGATGAAGATCCACAAGTGCCAGTACTGTAACAAGTCCTTCAGCCGCCGCGCCCACATGGTGGAGCACCAGCGCTCCCACACGGGCAACTACAAGTACCGCTGCCCCACGTGCAGCAAGGGCTTCACACGCCACAAGTACATGAAGGACCACAAGTGCCGCCTGGGCTCGCCCAAGGACAAGGAGCTGCAGCTCAGGAAGCCCCAGAAGAAGCGGGTGGCACGGGGGCGCAAGGCCGGCCTGGCCCTGCCCGGGCTGCTGGAGCTGAAGGACGGGTCTGCCGGGGAAAGTCCCCCCGAGGGCGTTCCCAACAAAGAGCCCTTCCCGGAGTCGGACGCCGTCCTGTCCATCGTGGTTGGGGGGTCGGGAGCTGCCGACTCGGACCTTGTTCCTGGGCAGCCCAGCGTGGCGTCCAACCTGGCCCTGGCAGAGCTGCAGGCGGCCTCGGACGGGCCCTGCACCATGCTGGCTGTCCCTGTGTACATCCAGACCACGGAGTGACCGTGCCCAGAGCCACTGTGTGGCTGAGGGGCTCACATTTATTTATCCCAGTGAAAAAGACCAAAGCTCTTGTGGGGAGGTAGATGGATATGGGAGAGAATGGCTTTCATCTCCTCTGGTTCTTCCCATCCTCGGGCAGAGGACTGCTTGGAAGCCACCGACGGCTACAAGGCACTGAAGAGAGTGGCTCCATTATTTCTTGTCCCTCTGCTTCACGGGTCAGCTTAGGGCAAGAACGACAAAGATCCCTGAATCAGGGTAAGAAGAAGGAGCGTGCAAACTTTCAACAGAGCTGCTGAAATCAGGTGGCTTTGCAAATCACAGCCTGTCCCATCTGTGGTTTTTCTGGCCGAAAAGCTGTATTGCCCAGTATTTGGGTGGCCCTTCTGAGAGCAAACAATTGATCCTTCCTAGTGGAAGTGAGTTCATCCTGAGATCCTTTTGGAACACTGTTCAGAAATACCCTGATAGACTTATGTCTGGTATCTGATCTCTGTCTCTCTCAGTAGAAAGATCACTGTGTCTGTACTACATGTGTTATAAACACCCTGGACCTCATGTGCCATGTGGAGTCAGTGTGTGGGAGCACTTGCATGTGTTGGCTCTTCTCTGGTTACTGTTCACAGTGTTTTATTCATGTTTTTTCCCTGTATCCAAGGGGCTCTGAGTGCCTTAGACATCAGTGAGTCAATTCCTGGGAAGAGTTAAGCATGATCCCTGTCTACAGCATGGGTGAGGTGACCTGTCCAGGGTTGCACTGGGAACCTGTGATGCATCCAGGAGCCACAGCTCTGGGTCAGGTGCTGCAAAGAAGCTCTGTCAGCTATTTCCCAGCCTACACATTCCCTTAGCTCAGTTCTGTGGGCCACGTATCAGTAGTTTCACTGCGGAGTTGCTGTGGTTAGGCGGCAACAAAGTCCAGTGTGACTGGGACAATTCTCTTGTCTGCTTGGCTTGTATGGTTTCCCCAGCAGGAGTCCCAAAGCCACCATGGAACACCAAGCCCAGGAACTGGAATTGCCATTGTGCAGTGTTGGTGGAGGAGCTGCATGGGGAGATCTGGAGCCCAGGTGTGTGTGCTGCTCCCTTCCCCACTGCCCTGCCAGGCTCCTTCCTCCTGTGCTACCCTCAGCCTCCGTTTTTAGGCTGCCACAGGATGCACTGGCTGTTGGGGAAGGGAATTTGACCCAGACATGGGCACTGGTGCTGCCTCCTGGGATGTGTGTCCCTATGCTCTGCTCTTCCATGCTTTCTCCCTGCTCCATGTTGGTGAGCTGAGCTTTCCGTGTTAAATTTGTGATGAGCTGCTAAGCTGTCTGTGGATGCAAAGAGCTGTATTTCCAGACTGTTTATCCAGGTGCAGAGCAGAGTGTGGGTTTAGTCACTCCTGGATACTGAAATCCTGGCTGTGGAATCCCAGCCTTGCTGTCTGGGAAATGGTGGGTGTTTGGCCATGGGAGCAGTCACACTGGTGTTACTGGTCTGACTGGCCTGATCCTGCAGCCTACCTGAGCTTCAGCCCTTGCTTGACCTCAGGATGCTTTTCTTGTCTCCCTCCTTAAATCTAACAGCGGAAGGTGTCCTTGCCCATGGCAAGGGGTTGGAACTGGATGGTTTTGGGGATCCCTTGCAACCCAAACCATTCCATAATTCTGTGATTTTAACTTCTGACTTGATATAAAGAAATGATGGGTGATCAAAGGAAGGAGGCTGCAGAGAGGCCCTGAAACCCCAGTACCAAACTGGACAGAGCATCCTGCTCTGAGATGAGCTTGGGAGGAGCTGGCTGGGCCAGGGACATCCAGGTGACCCTTCTTACTCACGTATGTCTGTGCTTCCGTATGGAACCTCTTGTCTGCTTTGAAGGGCACAGTTTATTTACCCACAGTTTGTTTTAAATACCCAGCCCTCCCAGGAGGGGAAGAGTATCAGGAAGTAGTTTGCTAAATATACTTTTCTTGTTCCTCTTCCCTCTGTACCACACAGTACATGTTATTGTGTGGCCTCTGCAGTTGGGACTCTTTGGGGATGATGATGGTGCAGCTCCTTCAGCTCCGAGGCATTGTCTGGAGGCTTGGCCTTCCCAAATCCCACTTTATCCCAGCCAGGCTCAGTGGGATGCTGGAGCCTGGTTTGCACTGGCTACACTAATTCAGGGAGTGGGAGCAGAGCCACAGAACTCGTGTGTGACTGTTGAGGGATACAAGACTGGGAAGTTTCCTTAACATGCCTGTGGGACACAGGGGCTCAAAGATGCCACCCTGGATGTTTGATATGTGTTTGCACATGGGGTGGTGTTGAACCCAAACAAGTTTTATCTTGGGCCTATGGATTGTCCTCATAGAGTAAACCTTGCACTGATCTTCCTCCCTGTCCCAGTCTTGTCCAGCTGCTTCAGCTCCTGCACACCTGGTGTGAGCTCAGATGCCTACAAGCTCTGTTTTCTGCAGGGAAGAATTCTGTCCAGACTTTGCCCCTGTCTCTGTTTCCCTGGCAGAGCCCTGCCCACTGCTCAGCTGCAGCGTGGGCCGAGGTGGATTGAAGCTGCTCAGGGCACCTTTCCACAGGACTCGTTCCATCCTGTGTCCTGGGCACGACTGTTTTCTTCACAAACCCACCAGCAGAAGCATCTTGGCATTTTCTGGAAGTTCCCTGGAGAACCCCAGAGCCAAAGCCATCCCCTGGGAGAACTGGGTCAGAACCAAGGTCCCTGGTGCTCAGCAGGTGCCTGTGTGGGAGCAAGACAAGGGCAGGTAAAAGTTCTCCCCTCCCCTGTTCTCTTCAGCTTCCTGTGCTGTCAGCTGGGAGCTTTCCTACCCTGGCAGTGTGTCCATCAACCTCAGTGGATTTTTCCTGTGTATTTGGCTTTCCCACCTACCTGCCATTCCAATGTCAGCGAGGTGGAACAAGGTAGGAGCCATAACACTGCTGCTGAACTCCCACCTGCTCTGTGGGAAGCTCCTTGTGTTTCCCAGGGCAGTGCTTTTCCCTCTTACTGCAGGCCTGGAAAAGCTCTCTTGCCTAACAAACATTTATTTGGTTCATTTTTCCTCTTTTCCACGTGGTGGGTTTATCCCAGCCTGTTTTACAGAGCACTAACTACTCCAACCCTGCTCCAAAGCAGTGACTAATTTTCTTGGGCAGTTTCCAGTGGCAAACACTGTTACTGTCCGAGCCTGTTGTTAATTAACTTGTTTTCACAACACTGCTGTGACTGGAGATGGGGGTTTATCACCTTTACAGGTGAGGCCAAGCACAAAGAATCAGAATTCAAAAGTATCCAGGAAACGTTGGCACCGGGCTGAGGCACTCAAGACTCGACTTCCTTGTGGGATTTTGTATGTAGGTACTGGGAAATTATGGATTAAAGCATGGAATTATGTCCATGCTGCCTCCACAGCTGAGAGCGAGTGGCTCAAGTGTCCAGGAAATGAGTTCACAACTAGTCGCCACAATACCCCTGGATTAAAGACTTATTTTTTGATATTTGGCAAGTTGGCAAGGGAAGCTTAAAAGAATAAATTTTCCTGTGCAGGATCTCTACACCAGAGGGGGCTGTGCTTGAGGGGGGACATCAAGGGGGTCACCCTGGCAGGGAGGACTGGTGCTGGAGGAGGGGGATCTGTCTGGGAGGCTCACCCAGCCCACTCCTGGCAGGGACAGGAGCCTCCGCTCCCGGCTCCCAGTTGACCTGGGAAGGCTCCCGTGGTCACAGAGAAGGGAATGGAGCTCGGGAAGGGTGTGGAGCACCAGGAGCAGCTGAGGGAGCTGGAGGGGGTCAGCCTGGAGAAAGGGAGGCTCGGGGGAGGGACGTGGAATTCTCTCCAACTCCCTGACAGGAGGGGAAGGTCGGGCTCTGCTCCCGGGGAACAAGGGAGAGGACAAGAGGAAACAGCCTCAAGCTGTGCCAGGAGAGGTGTAGATTGGACATCAGGTAGAACACCTTCCCGGAAAGGGTGGTCAGGGAGGTCTGGAGTCCCCATCCAGGTGCCCGAGGCACGACTGGACGTGGCACTCAGTGCCCTGGGCTGTGGGACAAGGAGGGGGCTCGATGCCCTCGGAGGGCTGTCGTGTCCCGCTGTGTGCGGGACCAGCCCCTCCCTCCCTCTCTCCCTCCCNGCGGCTCCTTGGCCTCGGCCCGGCCCCGCGCAGCCATGTCGGGGATCCTGGGGAAGCTGTTCGGGACGGGCGCCGGCGGGAAGGGCGGCGGGAAGGGCCCTTCCCCGCAGGAGGCGATCCAGCGGCTCCGCGACACGGAGGAGATGCTGAGCAAGAAGCAGGAGTTCCTGGAGAAGAAGATCGAGCAGGAGCTGGCGGCCGCCCGCAAGCACGGCACCAAGAACAAGCGCGGTGAGCGGCGGGGCCGGGCCCGGGCAACAGGTCGGGAGGGCCGGGGAGGGCCCGGGGCCGGTACGGACACATCGCTGCTCTTGGTTTCCTACCGCAGTGCCTTTATTTGCTGCCTCAACACCTTTATTTTCCACCTATTGCGTTTGGGGTTTAGCTTATTGCCATTATGTTATAGGTTATTGCCACCCCTTCGGCCCATCCCGCCCTTCCCCGTGTGTTTATGGCCGCGCTGTCCCCACTGGGGAAGGGGATGGGGGAGGACTCCTTCCCTTTCCTCCCCTTTCCTTCCCTTTCCTCCTGGGAATGTCCGATGTGGTTGTCGCGTCACTCCCGCGTGATCCTGATGTCACGGGAGCGCCCCTTCCCTTCCCTTCCCTTCCCTTCCCTTCCCTTCCCTTCCCGTGCGCTTCGCTTCGGGAAAAAGATCATGAAAACATCCCATTACTGGGCTCTGCTGGCACAGGAGCAGCTGGAAAAACAGGGCATGGCCGTGGTGGTGTCTTTACATACTAACAAAACTCGTTAGCAAAGCCCTGCTTAGTGTGACGGGTTGGTTAAATACGTGTTTATTGTGCCAGCTTTTATCAAAAGTTCGGAGCGTGTTGGGCAGACGGGCAGTTGTGGCTTTAATGTTGTTATTTATTGTCCGCGGGATGAAAAACTGCCAAGGAGAAAACTGGTCACCATTAAAAGGGTGTCTTGAAAACAGGCAAGTTAATATTCCTTCTGGTGAGAAGAGTTTGGGTTGTTCTTGTGCTTTGTTTTATCCTGTGTTCTGTCTTTTGCAAACACCGTGTGTTCTGGGGTTTATCTCCACCCGCTCCAAGGGGCTCTTCCACACACACCCCTGAAGCTTTTAAAGGGAAGTTGGGAATTGGTGTTTCCCAGATGGAACTTGGCCTCCCTGGCTGCAATTCAGGCAGTGTCAGCCTGGAGATAAGGGAGCTTTCCAGTGCTCTCAAAACAACCTTCTCGCTTCTTCTCCCACTGTCGTTAACATCCCTGTTTTCAGGGAAGCACATCCCGATTTCCCGGGGGTGTTGCCCTGTCTGTGCTGGGTGACAGCGGGGTTGGAGCAGGAGGGGCTCTGCCTGTGGCACAGGCAGCTGCAAACGCACAACCACCGAGGGTTAATTGGCAGTAATTAGTCAGAGCAGTTTCTGTGTCACGTCACTACCTCAGTCAGCGCTTTAAGGCTCCTCCCAAACTCCAGAACACGGAGCTGCCTCGGGGTTTCCCCTTTTCCTGCGTGTGGGTGACAGCACCCCTGGAGCTGGTGCTGCAGGATGTGGCCCAGCAGAGCCTGACTTCAGGCTTAACCAAGTCAGTTCTAAATCACATTCATTGCAGCCGTTCTATAAGTGAGTTTGTGCTGCGGTATTTGCCTAGTTTGGTAATGAGCATAAAAGGAGAACTGAAATATGTCTCTCTAACCTTCCTCTTCTGAGGTTGCTTCATCTCGTGGCTCACACTGGTCCTTTTTAACTTCCAAACTTCTCTTCCTGCCTGTTTCTGTTCAGATCTTTGTCTCACTCCTGTAATGCCACCTCTCCCTCTCCCCTGCCCTTCAGGGAAGGGAAGGATTAAATTTCCTTGGAGGTGGAGGAAGGAGAAAAACCTGCCCATTCACCAGCAGGATTCTGGGTCAGACTAATTGAGGGTTTGCAGGAGAACACGATCCTGAGGAGTAATTAAGGAGCTGTGAGCAGGAGAAGGGCTGGGATGGTTTTCTGATGGAAAATGAAACCTCTTTTTTTCCATTTCTGGAACTAAGAGGCCAACTGTTCCTGTTGGGCTGTTGGGAAAGGCAGCTGATTGTTGTGACTTGCTGGGAAGTGAGTTCCCCTCAGGACACACTGAGGGACTGCTCAGTTATTCTGAGTTCAAGTTGTCAGTCAGCTGAGCTCCTACAAATGGCATTTTTTATATGCAGTTGTTTGGATTTTTCACCCTCTGACTTCAGACTTTTATAATTCAGAAATTACAAAGCAACTTAAGTTACTTTAACTTAGAAATGTAGATTAAACTCCAATTCCTCATTTTGTTTGGTTTATATGTGAAAGTCTGTCTTTTAAATGGAAATGCTTTGATATAGTTAGAACGTTTTAAGTGAACCTGAAAGAAAGCTGATTAACTGGAGGTTTTTTGCTTTTTGTTTTTAATATAACTTGAAGAATCCTTAAGCTTTCTTAGTTCTCTAGTAGATTTAATCTTTCTTAGTAGATTTAATAATTTCACTCTGGAGATCCTGTGTATCCTGCTGTTCTAGAGCCTCTCCTGTGTGATCCCAGCTGGACACTTGTGCTGATGTGGGAAAATACAGTGGAACAGGGAGCTTAAAGTCACCTTGGGAAAACCTGGAAGAGTGTTTTTGTTGTCTCAGAGGAGAGAAGGGTGTCTGGCACACTTGGGGTGACAAAGGGAAATGTTCTCTAATTTCCAGCACACTGAGCAACTGTTTGGGTGCCAAGTGAGCCACTTTCCAAAGGCTCATTGACTCATTCCTGCAGCACTTTTGGAGTCTAAGGGAAGCTTAAGTCTGAGAAACTTAGAGGCTTTCTGGTGCCTTTCCCCTTGCACATGCAGAGTTTTGTTAATTTATGAATTTATAATTATATATGTATATTTTTCATAATCTGTATTTAGGGTATCCAGGCTGTATAACCAGATGACTCATGAAATTCTGAAGTTATAATGAGTAACTTTCTGGCATAAATTTCTTTGGTCTGTGTTGTTTCTTGGCATGGGAGGCTTTCAACTTTTATCAAAAGTTCTGAGTGTGCTGGGGAGACCAAGAATTGTGGCTTTAATGGGCACGTTGGTTGTCCACGGGATAAAAACCTGCCAAGGAGAAGACTGATCATCAGAAGGGTTTCTTGAAAGCAGACAAGTTAATATTCCCTCCTCTGGGAAGGATTTGGGTTATATTTGTGCTTTTTGTGTTCTCATGGAAATGTTCATTCTCTGGAAAACTGTGTGATCTGGGGTTTATCCCAACCCCTCCAAGAAGCTCTTGCACACTTCTGCTCTACCTCATGAGCACTTATCCTATAAATAGCAGCAGTACTGCCCAGTTTGAACACTCCTCAGCCAGTATCTTGCTGGATTTTGAATGTGTCCTGGAAATCAGCTTTGCTTTAACCAAAGCAGAGCCCAGCTGGGAGCCTGGGCTGCATCCCTTTATTCCGCTCCAGTTTGTCAGCATGGCATTGTTTCATCCAGTCTGGGATGTTTGCTCAGGCACTCAACCCTCCTGATACAAACTAAGCTGCTCCATCTGTGCCAAGGATTGTGGAGTTGTGGAGCTCAGCCTTGAGTTCCAGGAGAGCTCGAGTTCATCTTTGTCCTGGGCACACAGAGGAATAGCACAGGGGGGCACCAGGTAATTCCTTCATCTCTGATTGCTTTGGGTATAACAATTCCAGAGGCTGTTTCTCCTGGAAAGCCAGAGCTCAAGTTAAGTCTCAATCTGGATATTACAGCAGGGAGACAAACTCCTGTTTTCAGTGCTGCTGTTACAAGCAGCTCAGTCCAGTTGAGATCCAGAGGGATGGATGTCATGTGTCTGCCTGCCACTGATTTCACCTTTTTGATAATGAACACTAGGGCCACAAAGTGGAATGGGTGAAAAGCTAATATTGTGCTAATATATATTCAGGCTTTAGCAGGAGACTGACATTTCCTGGATTTTCTCTCAGCTCTGCTTTCTGTCAGTTTTTTTTCGCTGATGTCAAAGTTATTCTTTCACTGTACATAAATATAATAATGGGGGTTTTTTTTCAGCACTGTGTACACAAAATAGATGCAATCCCATTGCATCTATTCCTGCTGTATAATTCAGGCTTCCTGGAAAGAGAACACTCCTAATCTCCACCCTGCACCAAAACCAAACAAACAAGGAAGTTGGGCGTAGGCTGAGGCCACAAGTCCTGACTTTGTGCCCACTTGGGCTCTCAGTGCTGCCTCAGGTAAGGCAGCTGAGCTGCTGCTGAGAGGGAAAGTTAACTGGTTACCATCCCTTTCCCCTTTTTAACCTGTCACATCCTGTGTTGATCTGGAACGTTCAGCTGGCACTGGCTGATGCTGGGTGAGGCAGCTGCCAGGAGCTGCCTTGTCCTGCCTGTTCTCTGTGCTGCTGTTTGTGTGGGCAGGGCATGACTTGGATTAGTTTGCTGAGCCAGACATCTTAAAAAATAGAAAAAACCCCAGAAAAGTTGTTTTCCATGCTTAACCACTCCAGAGCTGGAGCTGGAGGGAGAGAGAGGCAGGAATGTGAGGAGGGAGGGCAGTGCTGCCTCTCCTGGCAACAGTCGTAACTGGGATAAAATCTGAGGGTGACGTGGGCTCTCCCAGCAAGGGGCCATTAAATCATGGAATCATGCCAGCAGGATGGCCTGGAAGTTTGGTTAGAACACTGAGGGCTTCAAAGTGTTGCCATGATCTGGCACTGAAGGAAGGGAAAGCTGCAGCCTCAGGTCTGGGCACGGGCAGAGACTCAAAGGACCTGGGACTGTGTGTGCAAGGTCTCACACTTAATGCATTGCTTGGGAATGTGGTTTAAAGAGCCTCCTGGATGTTTGGGAAGAGAAGTGATTCTGCTCCTAGAATCAAATAACGTGACCCTGGGTTTGTTTCCATGAATCTTAAGGTGCCAGTGTAGGGGAAGCACAGGTCCTGGAGCAGTTCCAGCCCATCTTTAGTCTCTGTGCTTTAAATTACAGTGTAATGCAAAATGCGTGTTCCAGGTGCTTATCCATAACCCAGTGCAGGAGTACTTGTAGCAGCACTGGCCTGAATCCTTCACCTCCCCCGAGGTTTAATGGGATGGGCATTAACCACCTGGCTTGGGAAAAGTGTGATAATTGCTCTTTTTAATGAGATCTTTAAAAGCAAGAGCAAACTTCTGCTTTGGAATCTTACCCTACCTATGTTTTACCTATGTTTTGAAGACAGACTCTACAGTATAAAACAGTTTGGGAGGGATGGGGGATTCACAAACACCTTTTAAAACAGCTTTAAAAAGTGGCATAGACAAAACCAGAACCCCTGTGGCTCTGCCAGATGTGTTTGGTAACTCTATTTGGTGCAATACATCCTTCTTCTGTTCCTGTTCTCAGTCAGGAGGGAAACCTGGCATATTTGCAGCCACTGACTTTGTGTTTATTAGTTCTCTCCAAATATATTAGGTGTTAAATTCTAGCATCTTATTAAACTCCAGGCCAAATTACTGCATTGTGTGTCAGGGCTTCTAGGCTAGTTCAAACACTAAAATTTGTAGGTGATGCAAGTTGTTAATTTGATTTAACCCTCTTTTATTCAGGCTTGTGCAGGAAACTGCCAGGTGAGAATTAGTGCTGAGTTGTGTTTAGTTGGACCAGGATGTTGTTGGGCTTTGCACTTGTATTAGTCAGGCCTTTCTGTCAGTCCATCCCTTGTTCTGGCTGGATTCTGGTGACTTGGATATCACTGGGGCCATGCAGGAGCATCCCAGCTGGAGCTGCTGGGATGCTGGGAATGGCCAGGTGCTGTGCTCCTTGGTGTGCCCTGCAGTGCTGCTCCACAGACAGGTGCTGTTTGGGCCTGGAGTTAACATGTCCATGTTCCTGGACACCTTTCCATTGCTCCACGTGTCCCTGTGTCCCCTTCCCAGGCAGCCCAGCCTCTCCCGATGGATTGCTCTGCATTGCTCCTGGGGGATGCACTGCTGGCACTCACAGTCCAGCTGGGAAAACACCTCTGGGATGATTTTGGCAGCTTTTTGGTGGCCCTTATGAAATCCTTGTCTCTTTTGGAAGAAAACAAAGGTCACAGAATTACCTTTATTTTCGGGGGGGGCAGTATGTTCCAGGGATTTTGCAATGGGATGTGGTGTGAGCAGGAAGGATGTGGCCTGACCTTCTGCAGCCAGCAAGGAGGGGGGTGAGTGGGGTGTAAAGTGAAATCTTGTTTTACTCACACCACTTAAAAATGGATGATTTTTGTAAAACTACAAGTTGGAGCAGCTCGTGTGCCTGACTTTCCATGAAGTTTGCAGACAACTGTCCAGCAGAGTGGAACTGGTGGCACAAAGTGCCTGAAACAAAAAGGAGAATCCTAAACAGAAATAGGGCACACATCAGATGTTGACAGACCTTTGCCTTTCCCTCAGTCCAAGGCCACAGCACAAGGAGGTGACAAGGAGGTCAATTCTGCTTGGAATCATCCTGGTTGAGTCTTGGAGCAGGGATACAGTTGCTGAAGACAGGTCTGGAGCAGATCTGCTCTGGAGCCAGACTGGGAGAGCTGGGGGTGTCCAGCCTGGAGAAGAGAAGGGAGACCTTAGAGCCCCTTCCAGAGCCTAAAGGGGCTCCGGGAGAGGGACTTTGGAAAAGAGCCTGGAGTGCTTGGACAGGGGAGAATGGCTTCCCACTGCCAGAGGGCAGGGTTAGGTGGGATATTGGGGAGGGATTCCTCCCTGTGAGGGTGGGGAGGCCCTGGCACAGGATGCCCAGAGAAGCTGTGGCTGCCCCATCCTTGAAGTGTCCAAGACCAGGTTGGAGCCACCTGGGATAGTGGGAGGTGTCCCTGCCCGTGGCAGGGGGTGGGACAAGATGATCCTGGAGGTCCTTCCAACCCAAACCTGTGATTCCATGTGACTGGATTGCAGGTGAGGGACCTTCCTCATGGCCAGTTCCAAGGGCACTGGAGTGGCCACAGTGGCACAAGGCAGAGCAGGAGTGTCCCCTCGGTGCCAGGCTGTGCCAAAGCCAATACAGTTCTGCTCATGGGGTCCTTCCAGCTGGAAAAACTCTGCTCTGGCTTCCTCCAGGTTTGTTGTTAAACAACTTAAAACACTTCAAGTGAAGCTTTGCCAATCATATTTTATAGGAGCTGATACAAGTACAGGGTCATTATACAGCCAGCTGTTGGTTTGCAGCTCTCAACTGATGGGCAAGTTGATAGAAAGCAAACTTCGTAATGGATTCACTTTTTTTCCCTACTAAATATGGTTTGTCTTACTTGTTTTATGACTTTTGGTGTTCTAAAGGTTTGTGTAGCTTTTCCCCCTGTAATTGTCAGTGTTGGAAACTCGGCGTTTGTGAAAAAAGTAATTTTTCACATCTCAAAATAGCCTGACTTCACCAGATGAGATGGTAAGAGAAATGCTAAATATTATGACAGCCTCAAAGAAATTCTTAGACTTGGCAGTGCTCTGATAATAACGGTCCAAAGCTGGAAAATGCAGTATAGATTCCCAGGCAGCCACTTGTTTCATTTCCCAGGAAGAGAAGCTTTTGCAATGGGCTACTTCGGGGAGGATCTTCTGAGTTTTGTGACTAATCACAAAAATATTGTTTAGTGCAGGGAATTGGGTTATTGGTCTTTTTTCCTGTGAGAAAACAACATTTTGAGATACTTAAGAAGAGGTTCTTCTGTTCTTGCAGAGCTGACCCTCCACCTGATGCATTTCTGGCAGAAATTCAGAGGCAGATTATAAGTTTTCACTGGAATTTTCTTTAACAAGGTACCTTCAGCAATCACTAAAGAAGAAAACTTTTTTATTTGCACGCTGTGAGAATCCTAAGGAGTCCTCAAGAAACTTTCCTCATCCTAAAAGTTTAAACTTTGATTGAAATCTGAATAATTATCTCATTTCACATTGAGTTTTATGTGTCTTATCCAAGAAGGTGCAGATTTTTAACAGCAGTTACTGGACAGTTTGAAAGTGTAAGATAATTTACCTCAGCAACCCTAGAAAATAGTTTTATTTGGCAAAGAAAAATGTGTTTTGTTTGGATCAGCTTTGGAGATGCCTTGCAATCCCTGCCATCACCCAGGGAATTGGGAAATACATTGTAAGCTTTGCTTCCAGAGGGTGGGTCAGATTTCAAGTAATGGTTTGAAGCATTAGGCCTGGATATTTTTGGCTGATGCAGCATTTCCTAGACTCATTGCAGCTGCTGGGTGGAACAGAGCTGTCTCTGTACTGGGATTTCTCTTTCCTGGTTTTCTCATTTGAGCTTCAACCCTCACTATGGTTTACATTTTTCCCCCCTTTTTTTTTCCTTTTTTTTTTTTTGACAAAACTGTCCCAGACTCACCTAGAGATTGTTTTACAGAGGATCATTGCCTTGATGTTCAAGGGACAGAGGATTCAAATTCCAAGGCTGAAGGCTGGTTTGCCTTCTGGACTGTGGATGTGGAGCAACATCTGCAATTCCTGGTGCAGAGGCCAATCCAGGGCTGATCCCAGACTGAGCAGAGCCAGTGAAGTTGGTGCTTCCTCTGGTGTTGGGGTGTTCTCTATCACAGCCCTGATTGCTGCTCTGCAGATGCTTTTTTTTGATATCTTCTATTTTTTTCCTCCTTTTTAAATGTATAGATTTTTAGTCCAGGAGTGTTTATTGTTTTGTGTCATCTCGTGCACAATAAATTAATTGTTTTGGCACTGCTTTGCTCCAGAGGAAATTGTAGTCTTGTGTTTTAGATCCAGATGGCACAGAAACCTTGTGTTGTCTGCCTGGGTTTGGGTGCTTTGAAGGAGTTTTAATCAGTCACTTCATCTCTGAGCTGGGAATAGTTTGGGAATTTTAGGAGGGATTTAAGAAACACATGGAAAGCCCAGGGGAGGACCAAGCCTGGCCTCTTCCCACGATTCCCTGCACAGCATCTCCCAAAAGAAAGGCACAGGAGGCTGCACAGTCTTGGCATCAGGGGAAATGTGTGACAGTGACTTCAGAATTCAGCACCAAGTGCCTTTTAGACCTGTACACATCCTGGAGGTGTGGGAGATCCCAAGAGAGGATCCTCATGGGAAAGGAGCTCTGCAGCTTTGCCCTGGATTAGCCTTGGAGTTGCTGAGGATTTAGTTTTGACCTTGCTTTGGTACCTGTGGTTAAGGCTGAAAACCAAACCCCACTGCTTGAAGCTCAGATTTTGTGCTGCAAGACTCACCTTCCCAATACTTGGGAAGAGTATTCCATCCATACAAAACCTGGATGCTTTTGTCTGGAACCAGGAACAGTCCTCAGTTCCTGGAGCTGTCAAAGCCCTGCAGGAAGATCTTTATTCAAGGCAAAACTCAATGGTGTGAAAGAACTTGGGGAGTCTGTGGTGGGGTTTGTGTCTACCTTTTCATCTGCAGAGTTTGTGAATTGCTTTAAATTCACTTTTTAGGATTTTTTTTGAGCTATTGTAGCAGTTTGCTGGTAGAATGAGGCAGCAACTCCTCATCTCTAAGATAAAGCTACTCACTGCAGGCAAGGCAGGCAATTACTCCTTCCTCCTACCAGTGCCCCTTGTTTATCCCATTTCAAGGACAGTGAGGATGTTGTTCCTGATTAAATTTGCTGCCAAGGCAAGTGCCAGGAAGATGGAATGGTATTTTCAGAAGCAGCAAAAATAATGACACTTCTTACTGTTGAGCAAATTCTAGCTGAATGCACACTGTAATTTGGAAAATGGGCTTCCAGGATTAAGTTGATTATCTCAATCCTATGTAGTGCCTTGTCTTGCTGCTCCAGGGGCCAAGGGACCCCAATTTGGGAAGTTCCTCTGCTGCTTTCTTGCACTATTTATTATTTGGCTGACATTTGGTGTCCATTTTTTTTTGAGGCTGCTGTGGAACTTTCTCATTAATGTTAATGCTGCTGATGTCCTTTTGCAATGGTGTCTCTGCTGATACCATTTCTTCTGATTTCCAGCAAGGATGTAAGAATTAGAGGAGATTAAGTTATTTTTCCCTCAGTTGGAGTAATCAGAGCTATTAACCCCTGTCTCTTCCTCTGGAAGAGTCTGTGGGTTTTAGCAGGATTTTGGAGCCACCAGCTTGGACCAGTTCCTTGGGATCACCAACACTTGGACCAGTGACATTCTTAAATTACATTCCCAGTTGTTCCCAACTGCTCCTCTCAAGCTGAGATGTGGTTTTGGTAGCAAAACTTGGAACTGTATAGAAAAAAAAGTGTGGAGTTCTTCCTGATTTCATCTACTGATCTCTACTTTTCTACTAACGACATTTAAAAATGTTAATTAAACAGGATTGCTGTGTGCTCAAACACCCCACTAAGACTGCCTGGCCTACAAGTGTGTAAGCAATATTTATTTGCAGGAGGGCTGTTGACTTTTAACAAAATCACTGACATTCAGAGTCAATTTTTCCTCTCTGAATGCAGTACCGTGTAATAAAATTGTATTTTTATTATCCTGCCAGCTGCTTATCACAGGGAACATTTGTCTCTTTTGACTAACAAACTGCTGTAAATATTGCAAAGCAAATCATAAGACTTACAACAGCTCGTTTAATAATTTGCTTATACACAGGCTGAAGTAATTTCAAATACATCACATTCTTACAGATGACATTTCTTGAGGATGAAGGGAAATTATCAAGGTGAGCAGTGATGCTTTTCAGACTGATCTGCTGCCAGAGGAGGAGGGTCTGCCTGAATGACTCTGCTTTTTGCATTTTTGAGTGTTCATTAGTCAGGAGTGGGGACTGAAAGCCATAACCTGAATTCCTGGGGGCTGCCTGGGTGGGTATCCCAGTAAATCCAGGGCTTCTGGGAATCCCTGTGCTCACAGTCAGTGTGAAGCTTCTGCTGGAATTCCTAGGAGGGATTATTACAGAAATTCAAAAAAATAGTCAATTAAAATAGTATTTTGCAGTTCAGTTGAAGACTGGAAATAAAACCACCCCCCAAAAAACCCCCAGAACAAAAACAAGCAGAGGAAGGAATAGCTTTTCATGCATTAAAAAGTTTGAAAAGTGTTCTTTGAATGTAGTTTTATGCATGTTTTTACATTCAGGGAGTTGAAGCAGTAAGTCCAGATGTACCTGGACTCAGCTTCAGTTTTATTCCTGGATTTTCCCTCCTCTCTGGAAATATGTGAGAATTTCTGTGTAAAAAGGAACTGCAGAGATCAGACTGATGGCCCTTAGCACTGAGACATTTTATATTATATCACTGCTTTATGACCTCTCTTTCATTGGCAAATTCTAATCCATCAGAGCTCTGGGGTGAATAAAAATGAATTAAAATTGGCTCCAGTGTTCCCATCATAGCTGATAACAAAGACAATTAATACATCAGTGTCATAAAGAAGATTATTATGAGCCTGCTCACTGTCTCCTAATGGATGACAGGACTCACCCAGGTAATTTGAAATGTATTACCTTTAATTTAACTATAATAATAATATATATAAACCTCTGCTTTTTTCCCTGATCTGTAGTTTTTAACATATTCTCTGATAACTTCATTAAAATTCAAGTAAAGTGCAACTAATATTTGTTTTCTGCTGTGTTTTTTTTTAGAGAATATTTTAAGTGCTTGCAATTCCTGCCTCACATTGGCCTTGGAAGTTAAAACAGCCACTGTGCCTGTTCAGGTGGGGCTTGGAAGGGTTGTCTAAAACACTGTTTATTGGCAGGTTTTGGCTGTTTTGTGGACACTTAACTGCCCATGGAATGTCCAAATATTGGTGCTGAGTCTTCAAATGTTAAACCCCTCCTAAACCAGTGATTCCAACTGGTACTGCTGGATATTCCAGAGAAAGTTCTCCCTCACCAGAGGCTGGGAAGGGTTGCTGGGAGACTTGGCTGCTGCTCAGGGACACTGTCACTGTCTGTGCCTGTTCCTGCCATCCTTCCTGGCTCATCCATGGGCTTTCCTGGAGAGGGATTGGGCTGTGCCCACACTCACCACCCAAAGCACACTGGTATTACTGGGCTGGAGACATCAATAACTGTAATTAATAACGTAATGGGGGATTTCTGAGCTTTATTCTGGCTAAGGGCAGATATTTTTCCCTAAGAAATCCATGGCCACAGCAGGCTGGGAGCAGGGGCTGCTCCTGTTTTCCAGCTCTGCTGTCACACACTGTGCTCTGAGAGTGCTGCCCAGTGATCTCAAACCTTGCTTGGCTTTTGACTCCAAGAGAAGGAATTTCTGACACTCTTGGAAAGCTCAGATGAGCTTTTCTAGAAGAACGTGCTGGGGAGCTCTCACCACGTTTGGGGTCGTGAGTGAACCCAAAGAACAAAAGCTTTCAACTTCACGTGTGCTCACAGGTCCTGCTGAAGCAGTTCCACAGCAACTCAAGCTGGGTATAAATTACATGCCTTGCCTATGTAATTAAACAGTAAAGGCATAATTAGGGGTGTGGGGCCTGAGGAGAGGCTCTTGGAGGGCTGCCTCATGTGATAGCAGGGTTTGGGAAGGGCAGAGATAGGCTGTGTTACACTTGGACCTCAAACACACCCCCAGTTCTTGCATGTGCATAATGCCAGAGGATGTATTTGCAGCCCTGTCTCATGTTTGTTTCAAATTCTGGAAACTGTTTTCTTTTGTTTTGAGGAAAAAAGCCAATGTAGTTCCCTGCAGATTTAATTTTTATAGCTTTGACTTCAGTAAAAACTTCATAAAAATGTCTTGTTCTGGCAGTAAGATTTCAGGAGGTATTAATGCAGATGGTAAAGGCTTTTGTAGGAAAAAAGCAGCAGAGCTGCTCTTCAGTTTTCAGAAATTAATGCTTAACTCAGAGATAAAGTAAGTCAGAACAGGATCATCTCCTTGCATGTGATTTTTAGTATTTCTACAAAAGAAAATGAGGCACTGAGTCCCTTGTTCTCCATCCCTTAGTGCTTATGGCTGCCAAAAAAAAAGTAACCTCATGTTTCTTCATTGCAGAACCTCATTCATTTCTTTTAAGCTGCCAAAATGGGCATTTCTACCAGTTGCTCTTCAGGGTGGGCACGGTGGGGGGCTTGTCCTTGCATTGGCCTTGGGAAGGAGAGGGAAAAATGGCTTGAAGGGTGGGAAGCATTTCCAGAAAATACCACAAATCCATGTTAAGTTCTGGTACACAAGTGGTGGGAATGGGAGAATTACCCAACAGTCCTGATAACAACTGATCACAGTCATCTAACAGTGATTCTTGTAATGTTTGGTGTCTGAGCAGCTTGTTTTCAAGTAAATGAGCACAAAATGTGGACAAAATGTAGTTGTTCTCACAGAAAGCTGTGATGGGGAGCTGTACATAAATGGTAGTACTTTCCTTGGGGTTGTATAATGGCTATAAAATCTCTGGTTTTGCCAGTAATTCTCCACAAAGCACAAAATCCTCAGTAAAGAATGTCTTGTTGCTGTGATACTTTCCCAGCATCTGTCACTGTATAAACACAGCTATTAACAGTTTTATCTGAGTAAGAAAACTTTATGTATCCTTAATGAAACCATTAGTGCCAAATTAGCCAGACTGAATATCCCAGTGCTGTGTTGCTCATCACTTTATGATCTGGGACAAGACTGGAATGTTTCAGATATTTGTGTTGTGCCTCATTCTGCAGAGCAAACACTGTCCTTTGAAAAACCCACAGTTCCACCTCCTGTCAAACAAGTGGATGTTTTACTGGCCCCAGACTGATTTACTGCACACTGGAGTGAAAGTCAGTGCAGGGGCTTGTTTGGGTCCTTGGTTCTGTTGGAAAAATCAAGTTGACCTCTGCTTTTGTGGTTTTGATCCCTTCTGCTAAATCAAGCTGGGCTACTTTGTGTGCTTGCCACAAAGCTGGGCCTTCTCATAAAAAAGTGCTTTTTTTGTTCTCTAAAACATTAGTGTAATGGGAATGTAACCAAATACAACCCCTTTACAAACAGGTGTAGAGCTGAAGCTGAATATTGGGTTTCTGGAGGACAATGCCCTGCAGGTAATGATGGCATCTGACAAAACCTGTGGGTTCCTGCAGCTTGTTCAGCTTTTAGGAGAGCAGCTACTCTGTGTGTGTCACAGGAACAAACTCATCATGTCACCAAGTTGTCATCCCTCCAGTAGGGGACATAAGGGGAGCTCTCTGCTCTCAGCATTTCCTACTCCCCTCCAAAAATTCTTCTGAGGCTTGAAAGAACATCCTTAAAGATTTAAAGCCTTTATTTGCCACCACTCCTGGTGCATGTGACTGAGCTTTTGGGAGGCCCAGGACTGATTTTTAGCAGAGCTGCTGCTCTCACGTGGTTTGTGCTGTGAGACTCCCAGGGGTCAGAGCACTGAAGAAATGAAGGGTGTGTTTAGAAACTCAGAGAGTAAGGCTGTTAGAGCAGCAGCTTGTGTCCAGGTTGAGTTTTTAAAGTATGTGGTGGATTCTGTGACCCAGATTGTGCTGCAGAGGACAATTTGCAGGAGGGGAAGGAGAGATGCCATGAAGGGAAGCAGTGCTTGGGGCCTGGTGGGTCTTCCCCACACTGCAGCTCCTGCCCAAACCTGTAGCCACACACAGACAAGGTTATTCCAGAATGATTGGGGTTGGAAGGGACCTTAAAGCCCATCCAGTTCCACCCCCTGCCATGAGCAGGGACACTTTCCACTATCCCAGGTGGCTCCAAGCCTCATCCAACCTGGCCTTGGACACTTCCAGGGATGGGGCATCTACCCTGCAAGTACGTGCACGTGTTGTTTGTGCTGACTGTTGGTGTTTTGGGAATGTACCTGTTGTCTGTCCAGTGTCTTGGGAAGAGCTGGAGAAGCCTGGCTGTGCAGGTTGGACCAGTTCTCCCACACAGGCTGATCCCTGTGTTGGTGCTGTCATGGGTGGGCTCCTCCTCCAAGAGCCCACGTTGTACAAGTGCTTACAAGCAGCACATTGCTCAAACCACCTGAAGCCATGGCTTCTCTCTCCTCACACCTCTCAGTTCAGCCTGTTGTGCCTTCTAGTGGAAGTAATATCAAACATGCATCAATAGAAATGTAAAAAAAATATAATGTGATGTCCTCGTCTGACGGGAGCTGCACCAACACTCTGCCTTCCTATGTTGGGGGTGGTGGTGACCAAGGATGTTTTTAAGTGGCTGAGCTTGGATATCGAAGCCTTGTGGTTGTTGTATGTAGTCTCTGTTATGTTATGAATGACTGGACTCAATCTTTGAGAGACTTTTGGCTCTGTGTGACAGGGGATGGACAGGAGGCATCTGGCCACCTTTAGAACAACTCGGTTGAAGGAGGCAAACACAAGGTTTGGGCATCTCACTTATCTAAGAAGAAGAGTGGACAACAACAGAATGTCCTGAGTATTTCTGTGTGCTGAGTGGCACCTGGTACAAAACCTGAATGGCAGTTTTTGGCCCAAATGTCACCAATCCTGCCCTTCCCTTTGTTGTGCAGCTGCCCTTCAGGCCCTGAAGCGCAAGAAGAGGTACGAGAAGCAGCTGGCACAGATAGATGGCACGTTATCCACCATTGAGTTCCAGAGGGAAGCCCTGGAGAATGCCAACACCAACACTGAAGTGCTTAAGAACATGGGCTTTGCTGCTAAAGCTATGAAAGCTGCTCATGACAACATGTAAGTTCTTCCCTTGCTCATCTTTCTGCAGTGTGTCATTGCTTGGATCTGCTGAATGCCAGGTATTTCATAAAGGTGGAGCTGGAGTAGCAAAATCTTGTTTTAAAGAACTTAAACTGAAATTCTAGATACATTTTCATGTTGAACAAAATATGCAAGTGTGACACTTGCTCAGTTTACCACCATTCATTGTGGACTCTGTCCAAAAGCAGGGTGGCACCAGTGTAGTCTAAAGCAAATGGGAGCCTGCAGCAGTTACAGATCCACTGAGTAGCAGCAAGGATTTTAAGCCTCAAGGGGAGGCTTAAAACTTCTTTCTGTGCAGTGGAGTTGGTGTGTGTAGCAATAATTAAAGGCAAACTGCATTGTGGGAGTGCTGTACTTGCTCCAAAAGCAAATATTGTGGATGTAATAATGCCAAATCAGGGAAGAGAGCAAATTCTTGTTAATACCAGTAGTGCAGAACAAAACCTCTTTGCTGGTGTCTCTGTATAAGTGCTGGAGGTGAAGCTTGTAGGGAAGAGCAAAAAAACCATGTACAATTGTGTTCAGACCAGGGGATAAAATTCAGACTTGCATGCAAATTGTTTTTTGGGAAAGGGCCTTGCAGGTGTCTCTGTGGGGTGGCATTTCGAGCCTGATGATACTGAATTCTTTCCTTTCTTTCACAGGGATATTTGGAAAGTAGATGAACTAATGCAGGACATTGCAGAACAGCAAGAGCTGGCAGATGAGATTTCCACAGCCATCTCAAAGCCAGTAGGATTTGGGGAGGAATTTGATGAGGTAAGCTGTGAATTTGCTTCTGTTTATATCAATGTCACAGAACCCTTTGGGCTGGGAAGCCTTAAGATCATCATGTGCAGCCACTGGCAGGCCCATCACTAACCCTTCCACAGGGATTTTAAGGAATTGGGCTCCTCTGAGGTCTTTCTTTGGGAATGTGCATGGGGAGTGTCTGGGGGTGTGTGAAATGTCTCCTGGTGCTGCTGTAGCTGTTCCCACCAGTGCAGCAGCTGTGACGTGGATTTTAGGCTGAGAATGGTCTGAATGGCCTGACCTGAGGATGTTTGGACTTAGATTTCTCCTTCCCTTCACTGCTTTTCCCACCCTCCAAGAGATCATGTACAGGAATTGTGACAATCAGACTCATCTCCTCAGTTTGCTCCAATCTTGTACATTTAAAGCATTTTATTTAATAATAAGATCAGCCAAATCTACTTGTTAATAAATATAACTTAAAGTTCCTACCTTTGTCTTTTTTCTCCTTTAAAAACCTAGGATGAACTCATGGCAGAACTAGAGGAACTAGAACAAGAAGAACTAGACAAAAACTTGCTGGAAATCAGTGGTCCGGAGACAGTTCCACTACCAAACGTGCCCTCAATATCCTTACCCTCCAAGCCAGGTATGGATGGAGATTTACCTGCAGCATCTTGGCTTGTTAAGTGTGCTGATTTACCTGCCAGCTCCTTGGATTTGGGAGATCTGGCTGCAGGCAACACAGACATTGCTTCCTGAATCACAAATCACCTCTAGTGCCATTTCCCTGGGGGGAGAACCTGCCTTTCCCAAGAACCATGAGCAGTTAGTGTCTGTTCTAGCATTCCCAGCTTCCCTGCAGCCTGGATGATGCTCAGGGAAGAGGGGAGGTGTGGAAAAAGGAAGCTTTCTTCCAGGTGCTGCCCAACAGGGGAGTAATCTTGACAAACATACCAAGGCTGTAAAAGGGAGTGGAGAATAAATTAACTCTTGACATTGGAATCACAGAATGGTTAAGGTTGGAAAAGATCTCCCAGATCATCCAGTCCAACCATTAGTCCAGCTGGCTTGGATTCCCCCATGGAACTGTGCTTTTCCTTGCTGTTGCTTTGGTGTTTAATTTGATCCCTGCTTTTCTGGCTTTTGGGAGGATCTTCCCTGGAATCCCCTCTTTGGGGAAGGCTGTTCCCTCCTCTGAAGTCAAACTGAGGGTCATCCCAGTCTTACAGCACATACTAAAATTCCAAGGAATTTTAGATTTTACATTTTACATGGAAATCAGGCAAGAAATGTTTGTATTCACCAAGTTCAAAGCTGCTGTTAAATCTGATCCCTCTTGCCTGCACTGGAAGTGATGCCTCATGGAATACAGCTGAGTTGGGATTCATGGGATATGAAGCTTTGCAAGCCTGTTTTGCTGAGTCTGCCTGAATGTAATATGGATAAATTGTACACTCTGCAGCTCTAGTCCATGTCTTACTTAGGAAAAAAAAGTCAAAAAAACTCTTGGATGAAAATAATCCCAGTTGGTCAATGCATTTAAATGGCATGCTGCTTTTTGCTTCAGCTTGGGAAAAATTGGGATTCTGGGGTGATGGTGTGCAGGGTATTTTGTGTGGGTTTATTTCTTTAACCTCAATTGGGTTTTGCTTAAAATTGACTTCATAAAATAAATTAAAAATTTTGCTGGTCACCATGGGTTGCACTTCCAAAGGGAATACTTTCCCTAACAATGCAAGTTCATGTGTCTGTTGGGAATAAGAAATGTGTGTTTTGAGTAGAGATGACTGCTAGAGATTGCAGCTATTTTTTTGTTAAAACCATTTTTGCTGAATTAATGGAAACTGGACTTGTCACATGTTGACAAATAGCAGCATTGGCTCCTCTGGAAGCACCAGGAATGATGAGAAGGCAGCATTTGGGCTGCTGCCTCCCAGCCACATCCACCCAGCTGCCAGTGGCAGTGGGAAGAGGAGGGGAATGGGGTGTTCCCAGGGCCCTTCAGCCCCTCCAGGAGCCTGGACTGACACAGGAGGGCTCCAAATTCTGTTCCTGCCTGACCAAAACACAGTGACCTCATTTGATGCATTTTGAGGACTTAGTGATGGAATAAGGAGGAGTTTTTTGTGTAGAGGGGACTGTAATACTGGAGACATCAGGGGAGTTTCCGTAAGAACCTGCATTCCTCTGACAGGGGCTTCTGCTTGGAGCTTATGGAGAGACATCACACCTTCAGCTTCTGTTCATTTACATCCTTCCTGTGTGAGCTGTTGTCTTTTCCCACTAGAATTGGGAATATCAGACAGTTTAGCCCATGCTGGCTCGCTCTCAAGGCAGCTTTTATTTCAATTCAAAAAGATTTTATGTGTTTTTTGTCCTCTGCTGGCACTTGGTGCTTCATTTACTGGTTTGTCAGTGGCACAGAGGCCACTGGGTCCTGTCAAAATTCCCACTCACTTGTTTTCTTTCCCTGTTTTGCAGCCAAGAAGAAAGAGGAAGAAGAGGATGATGACATGAAAGAGCTGGAAGCTTGGGCAGGAACCATGTAACTGCCTGGAAAAAGACTCTGATTACCTATTCTGGGTGCAAATGTGTTGTGTTGAGGAGAAAGCATAAGCAAAATGTCTTTTATCTTTAATTTTAACCCAGAGCAGTGGGAACTGCAGTGCTGTTTTCTGCATGGTCTGCACAGAGGAAGGAAGGGGGAGCAGGGGGAATTCCCTGCACTGGAGACGGTTGAATTTCTGTACAAAGGTCTTTGCAAAAATCAAACCTTCAGCTTTTTGGACTGTGCTGCTGCCACTGCTGGATCTTCATCTTCAATTTGGGCCATATTGAATTGAAATAAGCTGAAAAAACACTCTGTAATTTTAAGTCAGTTTTAAGTGTGTCTAGAAGTCTTGTAAGGCATTTAAAATCCAGGAAAAGTCGTGAGCCACCGTCGGCTTCTTATTGTGTTTTAGGTGCAAGAATGCTTTAGGTTTTTAGTTCTTTGCCAGTTCTATTTATATCCCTTGACTGATGTGTGGCCAGCCTTGTGTTTGTCACTGCAACAACGTAGTCACTGTTCCCATTTTAATTGGTGAGAATTTGCAATGGATAAAACGCTCTCTTGGAAGTAGGGAAGGTTTCAAGTTCAGTTGTACATTTTTCTACATAGCACTACAATGTTTATTGCTTAATTTTGTGATAATCGATAACCCATTCAGATACGTGCACACAATTATTTTAATTAAGAAACTACTATGGATTGCACTGTATTAAATATCTCGATTAATTTTCACCCGTGGCTGCTGTTGTCAATCCTGTGTCATGTTTTGGTTATCTGGCTGCAGTTTGGCCTCTTTCTACATCAGTGACATCCACTTAAAGCCACTTAGTTACTTTGGTTGTGTAAAACTACAGTCTGAGCTGAGAAAAGGAGGCTCAGGGGGGACCTTCTCCCTCTCCACAACTCTTTGACAGGAGGGGGGAGCTGGGGGGGTCGGGCTCTGCTCCCAGGGAACAAGGGACAGGATGAGAGGAAACGACCTTAAGTTGCCCTGATGGAGGTTCAGGTTGGAAATTCAGAAGGAATTCTTCACTTGAAAAGGGGATTAACATTGGCAGGGGCTGCCCAGGGAGGGTTGGAGTCCCCCATCCCTGGTGGTGTCCAAGGAAGGACTGGATGTGGCACTCAGTGCTCTGGTTTGGTGACAAGGTGGGGATCAGGCACAGCTTGGGTTCCATGACCTCGGAGGATTTTCCAACCTGAATGTGATTCTATTCTATGTCAAAGTCCCCACACTAAGGAGAAATCAGCTCAATTAGGAGTAGAAGCAACAGGTTTAGGACAGAGCTGGGAGCTTGGCTTTGTATTTCTTGTGGAAATGATTGTTTTGTTCACTGTGCCAACAACTGTGTGTTCAAGCAGCAGCATTTTACTTTGGGATCTCACATTCAGGGAAGTGTCCCAATAGGAGCATTTGGGTGTAGCTGGGAGAGGGAAAACCAATCCCATCAATCAGCTCCTTTAATGCTTTAGGGTTCCTGATGTGGCAGCTCAAAGTGTGAGTGGCACAGGCCCCCCTGGCAGCCCAGCTGTTCTGGGATGTGTTTGCTTCCCTGTTCTTCCAGCTTTCAACAAAGCCCTGCTCTGCACAGCAGGAGGAAATGCAGTGGTGAGTGTGTCTGGTGCTTCCTGCTTTTAGCCAGACAGCACAACCTTCGTTCTTACAATCTCTTTTTCTTGGGGTTCTTCTAATAAATGATGGGGTGGTTTCTTAACTCTACAGTTTATTATCATATCTGAGGACCAATCACCTTTCTGCTTTGGATATCACTGAATTCTTTGATCTATTGTTACAATATCAGTGAAGAGCTGAAAATAAACATGTTGCTGCCTTGCTGTGGCTCGAGGTGGGGCAGAACTCCCCTGGAAAAGGGGCAGTGGAGAAGGAGGCAGCTGTCCATGCCAGCTGGAGCTGGGTGCCCCCAACCTGTGCCAGCCTGTTGGGTTACTGTGGCAATGTGGTGACAGCCCCACAGATGCCATCACTGTAGCTCCCTCTAATCCCTTTGCAGATGTGTATTTTAAATCACATCTGTCATTAAAACCAAGCAGTTTATTGAAGCCCCTGAATGCAGGGTGTTTATGAAATGAGCCTGTGAGGATGAGTTTGTTCTCACTCAAGAGGTGTGACAGGTTAATATATTGATGGAAGAGGTTAAACCCTTTATTAGGGCTCTGCTGAGAGCACCCACAGCTCGACATTTGTATTCTGCACTCAACGCTCCCTTTCTCCCCTCCTCGTTATTTTTATCGTTATTTTGGTTCTTAGGACAAAATTGCACTCTGCTCATCTGGAAAGCTCTTGCCCTTCTAAATCCTCTCATTGGGCTGATGCTCAGCCCTGTGGCAAATGAAAGAGCTCTCTTGACTTCATTTTCAACCATCAAGGTCCATTAAAGTGATGCTGTACAGATCTTGTGTCTCTTGGCAGCCTGGCCCCATCCTTCCCTCCCTCCTTCCCCTGGCTCCAGGCCTTCAGCTCTGCTGGACATCTGAGCTGCTCAGCTGGCAGGGTTTGAGGTCACATTTTAGGGCATTATCAGAGGTTTCCCTTGCCTTGGCTACGCTGTGGGAACTCGGTGCCATCCTCCTACATGTCACTTTGGAGCTTCCCAGGGTGTGAAGGAGGGAGGGTTGGATCCAGCTGGGTGTGGGGCCAGCTCCTGTCAGCCTTCTGCTGGTTTGGGAGTTTCTCCTGCCCTTTTCTATTTGCTGAACTGTTCCACCTGCCCTCGTCCTCCTGCTCTTGATCCCCATCCTCGTCCCTCACTGGCTCCATGTGTGTGATGGGAAGAGGTTTTGCAGAGGGATTTGGTCAGCAGGAAACAGGCACATGACATGCAGGGTCAGATGGCTCAGACAGACCTTCTCCCTCCACGGTGAGTTCTCTAAAATCTTTGCAGCTCCTTAGGACCCACCTGTGGGCATTAGAGAGGAGATGGCTTTGGGATTAGGTGGAACTGAGACTTGTAGGGCTTTCTAGGGCCCCGGGTTGGCAGCGCCCTGGTTTCAGCATCCTGAATGTCCCAGGCACCAGTGAGGTTTAGACTGGGCTGTCAAGCACAAAAGTACAACCCTACAGCTTGTCCTGCTGCCCTGGAGTGTCCCATCCCCTCTGCTGTGCTTGCACATGGAATCTTCAAATGGTTTGGGTTGGAAGGGATTTCAAAGCTCATCTCATCCCACCCCTGCCATGGGCAGGAACCTCCCACTATCCCAGGTTGCTCCAACCTGGCCTTGGACACTCCCAGGGATGGGGCAGCCACAGCTTCTCAGGGCACCCTGTGCCAGGGCCTCCCCACCCTCACAGGGAAGAATTCCTTCCCAATATTCCCCCTTTCCATTCCAGCTGAGCTACTGCAGCGACACACAAACACCTTTTCCCTCTCAAATACTTGGAAGCAAAGCTGCATTCCTGGATAGGCAGATGTGGGACAGCTCGATGCTCCGGGCAGCCACTGCCTCCCTGCTCCTGCTCCTGGCACAGCTGGCACAGCTGGCAGAGGCTCCTGCCCACCTTTTCGTGGCTCTCCCCTACATTTGGGGGGCACTACCCCCAGTTCCTGGGATCAGGGCACAGGGTGCTGCCCTCTGTCCCTCTGTGTTGGGTCACCTGGTGGGCACAAAGCTCTGCCAGCTCCCAACCTCCCCTGGGGGTGCAGGTGATGCTGCTGAATGACACCCTGACAGGTCACCCCTGTTGCAAATAAAGAAATGTGGTTAACTTTTGCTTTTGCTAAAGTAGCAACAAACTTTGTTATAAAGGGGTAATGAAGTTTGTTAGAGTTTAAATTAAACTTTTGGGGGGAATTACTTCGAGTTGGTCGTTACTTGTCATCTCCTTTAATTCTTAAAGATTTAATTGAATGTTTGTTGAATTGTTATAAAGTTTATAGCCATCCAAAAGTAGGGTTCAAATTTCTGTGTTTATAAAAGGTTAATAAAGTTCATAAAGCCTAAATTATAATATAGGGGTAGTTAAAAGACTGTCTGGGGTGTGTGCAGGAAGGGGGGTGAACTCCCTGCAGTCCCGATGGCAACGAGCTATTTTTAGACAACTGGTGAATGACGGGGACACCGAACCTATCGCCGACCATCAACTCGTAACTTGTTAATTTTATAAATATCGAACTGTATAAATATAAATACGCATATTTATATTTATAGATATCTAAATATAAATATTGAACTGTAAAACCCCCTGTTTCTTCCTTGTAATTGTACATGCCCCGGGATTTCCCCGCCGTGGATCCAGCGCGGGCTGCTTTGCTTCACTGAGCCCTTGATTCCCTTATTTTACCAACTTCCCACATTGATATTTTTTTTTTTAACCCCTAATAAACCTTTTAAATTTTTAACATCTCTTGAGTTCATTTCTCACACCCCCCACCCAAAAGAGGCAGTGACTCCTCACCCAGGAACTCCCCAGTTCTAGAAAGATGTGCAACCACAAAACACTTTCTGTGCCTTTCTCCTGAACTGCATTAAACTGTAAATTAGAGGCCGATATTTCCATGCTCTGTCGGCTTTTAATGAAAAGTTTTTCCTCGCTTTCCTTTTCACTCTCTCTTTCCCCAGGGGTGCAGCCCGGCCGCTGAAAGGCTCCATTCCCGTTTCAGTCCCTGGGTTGCCTCCCTGGGCATCCAGCAGCCTCCAGAGCCCGCAGCCGAGCCTTGAGGAAGGTTTTTCTCCTCCAATCCCTCCGGCTGAGGCCAGTGATGCCCCTGCGATCTGGTTCTGAGGGTGCGGTGGGTGCCCAGAGGAGCAGCCGGAGTTTTTCCCCGGGTTATTTTGAGGGAACACAGCGGAGAAAAGGCTTCTCCAGCAGAGGGCAACGCCGGGACGGATTTCACAGTTCGGCGGGTGTTGAACCACAGCTGGGAGGGGGAAGGCGGCGGATGCTGCGAACGCCTCTGCGAACTGCCTGGGTTTGGGGCTGAGCACTGGAGTTCTGCTGTTAAAAACGCCTCAAACCGCCTCAGCCCCGGCAGGTTCCCCTGCCCAGCACCTCCTGTCCCACCCGAGGGGTACGGGGGACACTGGGAGCCACCTCCCTGCCTGCACAGTGCCATCGTGGGCAGCAGGACTGGGCTGTCCCAAAGCAGGGCGGGCCATATCCTGGGTAATGATGGCACTCGATGATCCCGGAGGTCTTTTCCAACCCGAATGATCCTTCGATTCCAGATGCTGGAGTCCCTGGGGTTTGGCACAGCCTGTCCTGGCTCTTGTGCTCCCCTGTGCCAGGGAGGGTTTGGTCTCAGCTCTACCTCACCAGCAGTCACGGGGACATAAAATGCTGATTTATTGCAGGGCAGACACAATCCAAGGGCACCAATGGTAACAGGATCCGTGCCCTGCTGAAGGTAGGAGGGCTATGAAGGGGGGGTGGTGCAGGTGGTCCCACAATGCAAACCCTGGTCCACGGAATAAATCCTGGGCAGGTTTGTTACGAGCTGGGTGGATCTGGCTGTGATTTGGGGACACGGGGGGATTCTCCCATCCCTCCTTGCCCTCGTGGGTCAGAGGCTTCACAAAGCCAGGCTTTGCCTTACACCCCTGCCCAGCTCTCCCCCTGCCTGGGCTCAGGGCTGGGCTGTGGCTCTCACACTTCTTGTAAGAAAACCACCAGCTGATGTTTGGTGGCACAGGGGGGCTCAGCCTTGGCACAGGGGGTTTATAGGTGGAGAAACTGAGGCACAGAGTGGCAGTGCTGCCCGTGGAATAGGCTCTTGGGAACATCTTCAGGGGGATGTGCCCTCAATTGTTTTATTTTTACAGATATCTGCACTGAAATTTGTCAGGTGGAGGAGAAATTTGAAATTTGTCAGCTACTTCAACAGGAGCAGCTCTGTGTTGGCACCATGGTCTTCCTGCCCTTCCAAAGCCCTGATGTATTCCCAGCACTCCTTGTCCTTGGGAGCCTCAGACAAGGGGAGCAGCAGCACCTCAAAACCAGCAGAACAGCTGTGCCAGATATTTTAAAATAAGTTTTCCTCCACCCAGGGCATATTTGGGTGTTTAAATTCTAAATCCGTGGTTCTCACTTGCTGCTTTCGTGGCTCATCCAACTCTTTCCATGCTGCTGGAGTGGCAGGTTCTGGAGCTGGGGGAGTTTCCAGGAGGAGCAGGGGGTGAGCAGAGCCCTGCACTCACAATTAACCTCAAGTTAAAATGCAAAGAAGGGGGAGAAAAAGGTAAAAGAAGCATTTTTAGTTGAACAGCTGGTGATGCCTCAAGAGCCACCACCATGGGCTGTCACAGCACTTCCCAATCCAATATCTGACATTATTTCTTAGCCTCATTCAGTTCAGTTTCACTTCAATCCTGAGCAAATATTGACAAATCTCATACAATGCAGCCAATACAGCCCTGGAGAACTTCCTTGGTTCCGTCCATATCCCCTGGACAGGAGCCAGTTAAACTGGAAGTGTAAGAAGAGAGCAGTGAGGCTGTGTGTGGTGTGCTGGGAGGGCTCTGGGGGGATCAGGGATGCTCTTCCCACGTGTCTGCCCAGACCAGGGCTGTCAGGGCTGGGTGACAGTGGGCACCTCATAGTTCTGGTCCCTGGTCCCACTACAAAATCCTTCTAGTGTTCACTATTGGAGGGTGGGACAAATTCCTCCCACTCTTCCACCCCTCACCTGACATTATTCTGTCCTGCCAAAGCATCTCTCAGCAAGGCCAGGAGGTGCTAAATCAGCTCCTTCCCAGCACCACAGCTCATTGTTATTTCTTGGAAAGTTTGCGATGTTTTTGTTTTACCAATTCATCAAAAAGCAATTCCGGGTCAGGGAGAGTGATGAGAGCATCGGGATGAAGAATGAGCCACCACTGCAGCTTCTCCTGGACACGTCCCTTCAGGGTCCCCATCACTCCTGTGTGGCCAGTGAGGAACTGTCCCTGCTGTGGCTGTGGGGTTTGGTGACATCATGGGCATGAACTGGCTCAAGTCTCTTACCTTGACTTGTAGACAAAGATTCTGGCTGAGGGAAGGGAAAAGGTCTCCTCTTCCTTCTGTTCATCCCCATGGAGGTGTTGGTGGGTGCTCAGTGCTGAGCTGGTGTCTGGTTCAGCAAAGTTCATGGCAAAACAGTGTCCAGGGACATTTGTCCTGGGGTTGTCCTGTTTGTCCTTGGGGCTCAGGGTGTGCCACAAATGGCTGAGTCATTTTTGGAGATCTCTCTGCACCTCAACAAGCTGCACCCCATGGGCAGAGCTGGGCCAGCACTGAACCTTGGGGGTGAAATCCCACCCCTGACTGGGAAATACCTGTCCCAGTTCTGCTCATAAGAAGTCTGGAGTCTGCTGGGTGCTGGGGGGTCCCTGGGGTGCTGTGGCAAGGCTGGTGTCCCCTGGATCTCATAGCAAAGAGGGTCCCCAGGGTGCCACAGCAATGCTGCAAGGAAAGGGATCCTCTGCTGTGGTGCCACCCACGGCCTCACTGCAGGTATTTGCAGCCCCCCCGTTCTGTGCCAGGACATCCCACCCCAGCTGAAGGTGACTGTGCCATGGTGGAGCTGCCATGGCATCCCTGTGGCTCTGTGGGGGCTGCAGAGGGGCAGGACCTGCACCCCAATGTCCCTGTCCACACTGTGGGCTCCTGGCTGTGGTTTGTCCCCATGGGCTGTCAATTCCCTGATCAGCTCTTGGTGCCCTGGCCAGCACAGGAGCTCCTCTGTCCCTGGGCTGGATGGGGCTGGTGCAGGAAGGGATGGATGGATGGATGGATGGATGGATGGATGGATGGATGGATGGATGGATGGATGGATGGATGGATGGATGGGTGGATGGACGGATGGGTGGATGGATGGGTGGATGGATGGATGGATGGACGGATGGGTGGATGGGTGGATGGATGGATGGATGGATGGATGGACGGATGGATAGATGGATGGATGGATGGGTGCCGGGCAGGAAGTTGGCAGTGTAAGGCAAAACTGTTTGACCTGACTGGTTAGTGAGGTCAGTGACTTGTTGCCAGCACTTGGCAGTTCATTTTTAACAGCAGAACTCCAGTGCTCAGCCCCCAACCCAGATATTCAGAACTCAGTCTGGGGCTGAAAATAAACTCAGTTTGAATCACATCTCACTCTTCCCTGCACCCCCTCCATGCTCTGTGTGCTGCATCCTTGCCAGCCCCCCGTCCTGGCAAACAGCATCTGTGGT
>WEIV01016808.1:0-12905 GCA_013390005.1 Calyptomena viridis
AAGTTTTTATGCCAACTTGATTTTTAAATTATGACTGACATTGCAGTAAAGACTCTTGTATTAAATTAAAACCATGATTTCTGAAATACATTTAACGGGAACATTTTCTTGTTTAATTTTTATTTTCAGTTTTTCTTTAAGAGACCTTGTCTCTAATAGATTTGGAAGCACTTGACCCATGATATGCAATTTATTTGATGGTTGGGCTCAAAACATTAGAGAAGCAAAATCCATTAACAGGTAGGGCAGAACTGTATTATGTCTTGGGTACTCAAGGTCATCCTTAGCTTCAATGTTATAAAAACATGTAACGTGTAAAGAAGTTATACTCTCTTATATGCCAACTTGTTCTATATGTATCTGCTGACATCAAAATAGTTTGTTTATTGTCGCTGAAATGGGACACATTCCAAGTGATACTGAATTATTTCTACCAATCAATGTTTTAACAAATAATTTTTTTATTTGTAGTTCTACTTGCATTACTAAAGAGATATCAAGTTTTGTAATTGATGATTCTTGTTTCACCAGATCTTGTATATAAGGGAAAATTCATACTCAATTTCTTTCGTTGGGGGATTTTGTAATCTGTTCTCCATAGACTGTTAGTTACACCTTCTGTTGTTCTGAATTTCCTAAACAATCTTTTAATATATTCTTTGTTTTATGTATGTGATATCCTACAAGATTAACACACAAATCTAAAGAATAAAACAGAAAGTGAACAGATCTATACAGTGGTGCACTAGTCAAGCAGCACCGAATTAAAATGTAGATTTTGGATTCACTGCAGTAGTTCAATTAATAGAACATTAACAACAGCAATAAAGCACATCCATATAGATTTCATCCAATATTTGCCTGAAGATACAGTTTTTGGCTTACTTTTAAAAAGTTAAAAGCTAACTTCTGAGGTAGGGGAAAAAAAACAGTACTTTTTTTAAAAAGTTTCATGTTTCCTACCTGTAACATTGGCATTAATAATGATAAATCAATGTCACAAGTTCCACACTGCTTACTTTAGAGAAATGTGCTATTTTGCCACCTTCCATAAGAAAAAAAAAGGTAGTCCTACATTATGGAAAACTCCCCCCCCTCCCCCAATAACTACTGGAGGAGTCTTCATTTGAATCAAGATCAGAGTTTGACACCTGGAATTCCATCAACAGTGAAGCAACGAGTAAATGAGAATAATTGAAGCTCCCCTGGCTCTGCAAACACTGGAAACATGGTTTTAGTGGATATACACAGTAAGGCAATAATTTATCAGAAAAAGAACGACAGTATAGCATTAGACACATGAGTCTGGTGAGCACACACAAAAGGCAGGTTCTGAAGACCAACCTCCCACACAGGCATCTATCACTCCAAATGTCTTCCTCTTTCTCCTTCCCTGGAGTCTCACATTGTTCATAGATCGCTCCAACTTCCCAAAAAAACAACCCTCTCTTTAACAAAAAAAAGAGAGGAACAGTTGGAACTCCCAAAGGAGTGCTTCACTTTTTCAGTTTATCCAGCAACTAAGTGAAAGACATTTTGAGACAGCACCCAAAACTGACCTGGGACACCCTGCACAATGACTGCTGATATTCAGGGATGAAAACAAAACAGCTGTGAGGGAACTGGTTACTGTCTAGGTAACCAAAGCAGATCTTGGTAGTCCAAAGCCTCCACTACCAAACAATCTTTCTAAGGCAGAAGAACTCTGAGGAAGTGTTTCCACACTGCCCTGGAATGAGAAGACAAAAAGTCCCCACAAAAAACCCACAACCAACAATAACAAAAGCCAAAACATTGTTTCTTTTAATTCCTTTTTCGTAATATATTAAATGAGTAGTTTCACCAAAAGCAGTTTGTTGAGGTCCATTTGATTAACACAAAGATATACTGAGCAGTGCAGAATAAGGTATTTTCTGGAGTTTGATTTCTAGGTTTTGTGAGGATTTGGGGTTTTTTGTTTCATTGGTTTTTGGTGGTTTGTTTTAGGCTTCTTTTGCTTTGTTTTGCTTTGTCTGGTTAGCTGTTTTGTTGGGTGCTTTTTTAAATGAGTTGGTATTACCTGAATTATTTTATATGCCCTTGGCAAACTAAGAAGTATGATCTTTAGTTATTAGCTTGTTTACTTCCAAATTAAATATACTCTGTTCCACTGGAATTTCTATATACCCATTAATCTCAGGCATAAAAACAACTTAACTATGACTTCAAAATATAGTAATTGAAAATTTAACATTAACTTACTGTACTGCCTAGCATTTTTTATTCTATTTGTGTTCTATTCCAAGGATAAGTATATTCATATATAGTGAAAGCTAACTCAGTTTACAGCTTTTTTTGAAAATAGTTGGAAATGTTCATTGGATAGAAGACATTTTTGAGCAGTGCTTCTTTTGGAATTATATTGTTATTTGATATTTGATTGAATGGTACAATTATGAACAAAACACTACATATTGAACAAATGTTTTACAGTTCTCCATATGACGTGGCTCTTTATGTACAATGTTAATTTTAATGAGTGATTCTGTCATAGAAAATAAAAATATGTTCATGGTTCAATAAATGAGTCAGTTGATTAACCAGACCTGACAGATTTTAACCTCTGATTTCTTCATCCTCAGCCACTATCCATGATGCAATTTCAGTGAAATTTAAATCTGAAAGAATAATTTTTGTTTGCATCACCTTGCAAAAAGCTTTATAAATCATCTTTTGCAAATTCCACCACATTTAAAATGTATAAAGCAAATTTGACAACATGTATACTAGTTTATATAATTCAACTCAACTAATTTTGTATTTTTTATACAGGAACACATTAAACGTTCTAATTATGAGCTAAGAAAAAAATTAAGCTATCTCCAAGAGTGCATAAACATTAAAAATATCTACAACGTCGTATCAGTAATATGTGAGAATTTGCATATACAGCAAAAATGCATTCACATAATTCCTTCACGCTGATAAATCCATTACTTTTTTCCTGTTTTCTAATTTTCAACTTAAAAGTCAGAGAATGATAAATAAAAATTGTCTATAGTCTAGCATACCACATCTGCTACAAGAAGTATGCAATCAATAGGATTTTTATTATACTGGAAATATTAAATGAACCTAATCATTATAAATACAGATTTATTTGACTTAGTAGGATAGGACATAGTCACTATCACAAGGACTGAAGACGAAATTTTAAGCCCATCAAAACTGGGGAGATCATTTATGCCTTTGAAGACCTTGAAAATCAGTAAAATACTCAAATCCTTTAACTTCTTCCTTCCTCCATTCTAAGAATAATTCAACTGTAAGGTTTCTTTTACCCATGAATTCTACTAAACTGCAAAAGTTCCCTTCTACAACATGGCAAGATCATTTTTCAGGCATTTGGAGCAAAAAAAGGTCTGGTATTTCATTTCATTTTCAGAGAGGAAGTACATTTTGTCTCTTTTACAGCTGCAAGAATTCAAAGACCTACTTCTATTTCTATTTTCTTACCACTGTTATAGTAACCCAGACTAACACAACAGATGCTACAACAATTAAAAAGGCACCTCATCTACTTGTTCTTTAATACATTTCTCCTACCCTTAAACGTTTCTGTATTAGGCTCTTTCTTATCACTTAATAGGACAAATGTTATTCAGATTTTCATATTCATATTTTAGGCTTAATACCTATGTTCATATCTACAAAATAAACAACATTATAAAGAACTTATTTCTAAAGAAAAAAGAAAAGACATTTTTTAATATTCAGGAAAAGGCATCTAAGAATAGCTAAAAGCTGTATTTTTAAATATAAGCATATACTTGTTTATTTATACAGGTTCACACACAAAAAAAAATTGAAAAATGAGTGATTAAAGATATCCTTGTCCTACTAATACTTGAAGTCCCCACTCAGGAAGGGAGTTTGTTTCTGCTGTAGCTGTGTTCTGTACCAGCAAGGAAAAGCAATGCTGTGTTTACACTGAAGGGCTCTATTTTTTTTTTTTTAGCACTAGAGCAAGTTAACTTGGATAACACGCTTATCCTGCAGCTGAGGAAATTTTTTTGTAGAGCTGATTAAATGAACAGAAAGATACAGAAATAGTTATGAAAAAGTAAAATTCACAGAGCAGTTAATCTTACCCTGTGTGTTATATAAACCCTCAACTGTGTATCAATTAAGTAAACAAGTACAGAAATCAGTTGCTTCTTTTCACCTGATAAACTCTTTTCTGAAGCAAATTTATTTCAAATTATTTCCTCTGTTTACAAAATTATTTTTTCAGTTATTCTTTTTACTACAGAACATTTTAGAGTTTTAAAACCTACTAAAGATTTCTCTAGTACAAAAAAACTAACTTCTTTTAAGGCTCATTAGGCAATCCTTTGAAGACTGACAATCCTGCTCACAAGGCTAACTGAATGACACTGTTCATATGCTATTTTGACTTGAGAATTTGCTAAATTTTCCTTGGCTTTCTTGGCTTTCCTATATAGAAACTTCAAGCATCATGTCCTACAGAAATTGCAAATGTATAATAATGGACAGATTTTGCTTTTGAATGCCTTCCAATCTATACTAAGTGGTCAAAGTATGGGTGGAGTGGGAATTTAGAGCAACAGTTATTCTTAAGTTGCTTAGTTTCCTCTACAAGGAACATACAACCAGCTGAAAATCCATCTCCATGATCATACCTCAAAATCATACCTCAACAGATGCCCAAAGAGCAAATAAATTAAAATACAGTGTTTCTGTGACAGGGGCCTCTGTATTATCTCCACTTGCAACAACTTGCAGTTTAGGTACTTGGAGTTACACCTGTAATGGTCATTAATTAGGTCTGTTTGTTGTGTAACAGCTTTCTGAGTTCATGTTTGGGCAACTGTAGTATCCTGAATCCACAAAGTTAATTGTAATTACTTGATTTGAGAATAGCCACCTTCTTTAATTTTAAGCCAATTGCCTGATTTTATTTATATTATAGTCAAGCTGTTAACTTGTGAATCAAGTTTTTTTCCTCTTGTCTATGTACTTCATAGCGGGATATCGTGTTATACCCTTCTCAGTTGCCTCTCTTCTAGGTCATAGTGCACTAGAGTACATTTAATCTCACCTGAAATGGAAACCTTTCCAAAATTAACATTTTTGTTACCCTATTGTGTAACATCCCTATTTTTAATTTATGACTTCTCAAGACAGTGTGTCTCATGAATTTCCAGTTACATCCTGATCTTTTCTCTCATTCTTGATTCCATTTCCCTTGTGGAATTCAGTAACTAAACACTAGGTTGATATTTTCAAACCACTACTGCCGTAAGGGGTAACTCGAGGTGCAACCAATATGATTGATAGATCAAGCTGCCAACTTTATTGCGCACTTGTAATTCCTTAAATACANAGCTTGTTTTTTTTCCTCTCAATTAATAACAGTAGCTAATTTAGACATTGTGATTAGTATTGGAATATCAAGCTAATTTTTAACATGAATATTACTTTTTAAACTTGAATCTCAGGAGCCCTGTAAGTAGCTAAAGTATAAAAATGATTCTTGAAATCTATTTAGTAGTTAATCTAAACTTTGTAAAGTAAATCAATTCCTAGGAAGTACCTGTCTGCATCACAGGCCGTGGTGGATGCTGGATAGCAGTTTCTTACCAAAGCTGTTTCATCACTCCCCAGCCTCACTGGACAGGAAGAGAAAATACGATGAAAGGCTCATGGGTCAAGATAAGGGCAAGGAAAGATCACTCACTGCACATATATTCTCTCCCCTTTCTACAGTTGCAGTTGCCCAGGATTATTTTAATCCTCCCTTCTTATAAACATTATCCCACAGGTGCTACCAACCCTCACTGATGGATTCAATCCTGGCCAGCAACAGGTCCATCTTGGAGTCAGCTAGTGTTTGCTGTATTGAATATAAAAGCTTTTGGCAGCTTCTCACAGCAGCCACCCCTATAGCTCCCCCCACCAGATACCAAAACCTTGCCACAGAAATCCAATACACCAATGAGAGGGGGGAAAAGTATCAAATATCACTATTAGCAGTTTCTGTTGGTCCTTTCCACAGGCAGGCCTGCAGCTAAAGCAGCATGGAGATGGCACCACTTTCTCAGACGTGCAGGCTGTCCTTGAATTCTCTTTATATCTGTGTAGCATCTTTATGTTTATTAAAACTGTTTTCATGTGCAACTGCACTCTATCTGGTCAGCTGGAGAATTAGCATCTGAGAGCTCTAAAATTAGTCTTAAGGGTTGCATGACAAAAAATTATACTACCGAGCAAGTGAGCATTGTTTCAGCATTAGTAATAAAATATTTTAATATTCTTATAGTCTGACAATTTTGTTGTTTTCCCAGTAGTTTAACTTCATGATTAGACTAAAACCAATAAAATACTAAACTTTTTCCTTTTGAATTCTCAGTGTCACATCCATTTTTTCATGATCCAGCCTTAACACTACCATGTACCCAGTGCCTCAACACTAGTACCATTTACTTTATCCTTAAAACACTTTTCCCCTTATGCTTCAGAACTGTGGCATTTGGAAACAAACTTTCCAGTTAAAAAATTCAGAGCAGTTCTGCCTCTAAGTGACCCGCCTCCTGAAGTTTACAAGTCAAACATGCTTTGAAAAGGGATGCCCCTGGATTTGACACAGCAAGACAAAAAATCCCTTTCCAGGACCAGAGTCCCAGTCCAGGATCCCTGGCACATGCACACTACGTCCCACCCTCACCACTGCCCAACTTCCACCCTGCTCAGCAACAGAACCACGTCTGATTCTTTTATCTGAGTTAACTATCAGGGGATACTTAATGGAGGAATGGACATAAGCAATCTATTTTTCTCTGTATCCCTATTTTGCATGAAATGAAGCCTGAAATCCAGGCTAAAAGAAATTGCTTTGTATCTATGATTTCCCTGCACAACTAACTCTGGTGAATCATAAGAAAGCAAGCTAGAAGCAGTTTTGAATGTCTCTCTCATGAAACCAATTCCTAGGAAAGTAACAATCTCAAAACACAAAAAAAATATAATCTGAAACACAAAGAAAACATTTATTAAGAAGCAGCAAGGAAAAGTCATTCAAAATCAGTTTGAGGAAGGTTAAATAAAAAACCATGGAAAGTCAATGTTCACATTAGTATTGTATTGGTACTGTTCTAAAATTAATTTAAAAAAAAACTCTAGTTCCCAAAGTGAGCTGCTTTTAAGTGAGCAAAGTGTTTCACTAATGTACCATAACTTTGACAGTTCCTGACACAGAACACCAAAAAAATCCCATTTGACTTAAAATAAATAATAAACCCATGTAACACAAGAAAAGATGAAGATTGAATAAATGTAATGGTTCCATTTCTGCAGTGACCTCTATGGAAGTAGATGACTGATACAGTTCTGATGTGAATTCAGCTCACCAATGGCTCATGGGTGTAATAGAATAAGACACACCAAATTTGGCATCATCAATCCTTATTGCTCCTGTTACCTAAGCAGAGAAGATCAACACATTTTTAACAAGGTATGGCCAATACAGATTTCAATATTTAGCGACACATTACATTTGCAATAATAAGAGGTGAGTCTGGATCCCTCATGTTTGAAGTTCCGACTTGGACATAACTTTAAAAATTCCAAAGTATCTGAATGAACCACTGAGCACAATATCAATATTGTGACTGCTGTTCTGGATATACAGGATCTAACATGAAATTATTTTATAAGCTACTTAAGTTCTCTGATTCTGGAATATACACAGGTTTGGTGTCACAATTTTGCTTCCAAGACAGGTGAACTTTTCTAAAGCATAGTAATGAGGATTTCTTTCCCCTCCATGAAAAAGAATCTTTTTTCTTTATCACTTACATTAGGAAACTTGGAATATGAAAAAGCCATTAAATCACATAGGGACAGCACTAATACATCACAACTACATCCAGAATTTGAATAACGTTTTCATGCATGAGAGTATTTTTTTTTAAAAAATAAACACCAAAAAAAACCCACACAAAGCACATCCCTGCATTTTTAAAAAAAATTTTTTTTTTGAAAAATGAAGCCAAGTATTACCCCTATAAAAAGAATAGTACAGCAAACTAAGTTATGAAAACAATAATATTAAAATTTATTATTGAAGAGGCTGACTTCAAAAAAATCATTGTATACAACAGCATATTGTTATGTTTCCATTATGTTTGATGTACTGCATGTAGCAACAAGTGCACTTAACTACTGTTCCTGTTTCATAAGGATTTGGCTGTGTTCCTTTTGAACACCTGAAAAGGTTTTTAAAAGACACTGAAAAGAAATAAAGTCAAATAAAATGTACTGTATTCTATGAATAAAACAGCTGTACTGTTTCTCAAACAAAGTCTATTTGTGTCAGGAATCTTTTTATATTCAAGCAAAATATTGCTAATAAATTTAAACCACAGATCTGCAAATGGTTCCATTCAGTCATTGTCTTGAACACCACACACAGACAGAATAGTATAGATGCAGTCAAACAAGGTACCACATAGAAACAGCAATCAATAAATAGCCTACTGCTAATCCATCCCAGCAAGAACTCTTTCTACTCTTTTCTGCAGCTCCTCTGCTCCACTTTGATGGAGGGACTAAGAGGTCTGCTTTAATACAACTAAAATTAATCTTGACAGTCAAGGGAACACAAAAAAGGGCTGTTTTCCTTATAATACCCATAAAAGGCATGGCTTCGGTGGCAAAGAAAAACCAGCAAAATAACAGCCAAAAGGAAGAAGTGTCATGGTACCATAAGGAGATTCCTGTTCAGGATTATGAAGAGCAGTCTTCTCCACTAGTTAGTTTACTGCACTAGAAAGTAAAGCTCACTGGGTTCCAAGCTTTTTTCAAGATTTTCACACATCAAGGCCTCATAATATAAGAAGAAAGGGGGTGGGGGAAGGAAGTAATTTCACCTCCCAATACATGAACTTCAATTGTCAAATCCTGAAGATCCAGAGTCACCTAATCCTACTATGCAGGATAGTTAGGAGAGGGATTTTGAAGGTTTCCTACTGAATCAACAGCAGGTTTTGTTTGTTTTCAGAGATCTGTCCCAAACATCAGTAATTTTCCTTAAAGTCCTGAGATTGCTTGATATTCAGTATGAGGGAACATGTAAGCTTCATGCTGAAAAGCCTTCTGTATATCATTATAAACACATGAATTGGGGCCCATTCTCAACATTTTACTCTGAATTCATTATTATCTAAGAAATGCTCTCTTGGATCAAGCCAACAACCTACCTTAACACAGTTCTCTCAGTTGAGTGGCATACTAGTGAAAGCACACCAACAATCTCTTTCCAGGGCTCATTTCTTTCATACTCCAGTACTCTACTGAAAGTCTCCATAAGCTGAATAGACATGGCACTTCATGATATGGTTTAATGTGCATGGCAGTGCTCAGTCAAAGGTTGGACTAGATGATCTTGGTGGTCTTTTTCACCCTTAATGATTCCATGACGTATATTCCATGAAGGTATATCCCTGCCTAGACCTTTTATTATCCTTTTGTACCCATCACCCACAAATTCATCTAATCATTTTTTCAGTGTGCTGGTACCATCTCCCACAAACATCCTGTGGCAGCAACTTCTAGAAGCTCACTAACCAGTGTAAACAAGGTGGGATTTTTTCACCTGTTTGATACAGCTCCACTCATTTCATCAGATGTCCCTAGGACTGATATTATTTCCCAATCAGTTCTGCATTTTCCTGACCACTTACATGAATTTTTAAACTTTCACGTTATCACTCACTTCAAACTGAAATGCTGAGGCTCTTCTAATCTCTCTTCATGGGCAGCTACTCCACACCCTTGATAATATTATCAGCTTTTCTTTACATCTTCTCTAATTTCACCAACTCTTTCTTGAAATTAAGAGGGCACAATTCACACTGTGCTCAAGAGGATGTTGCATGAATTTTTTAATCTTCCTACAAAAAAATTGGCCTGCATTTTCTTTAAGAAAAAACCACAAACAAAATCAGCAACCCCCTCCCACAACCTTTCAAAAGGGTAATCTAACTTGACTACTGTTGTCAGTGATTGTCATTGATAATTGGGACAAAAGAATCAGAACTCATATGAACCATAGAAGAGAAGGTTATGTTAGCTAGATTGCTTTCTTGCTTCCAAGTCCTAGTAGGCTCTATGGTTTGGGAAAAGGGAGAATCCTGTTCTTAAAATAAAACAAGTAAGATTACTTTTCTTTAAAAGTAAGAGATTTACTTATTTTTTTGTTAAGAGATTTAACATCCCTTTTCCAAAAGATGTAAACGTTGATGATAGGAGAAAATCCTATCACTTCCAGTTATTTCAGTTCTACCAGCAAGGCTCAAACTAAGATACTGCACAAAAACTTTGTTAAAATTTCAGAACATAAACCAATAAAACACAATAAAATCCTAAAATTTGTTTTCCAAAAATTTGTTTTTGCCACTTTCTGATATATGATGAACATGCAGTTTTTTAATCACCTAAATCTATTTTCCACTTACTACAAGATTCAAAAGTATTGTATAGAACTACCATAAGTCTTCACTTATAAAGTTCTATAGCAAATGGCTTTTAATGTTTATCATCTGTCCTAAAAAGATAATAAAACAGATTGTAATGGGATAGAATCAACATTACTGAGCCACAACATGTAGGAAAGCAGAAAGTCATTACACTAGTTGTATGTCAGTACAATATTTTTTAATCTGGCAAGCATATACAGTAACATCAGTTGGCTGGTTAGCTTGTTTTTTATTCTTCCTTCATGTGAGGAGGTTTCTAATCATAAGTTTGTAGACAAAGATTGCTAAGGCCCATAGAACTTCACAACTTTATTGAAGATTACTCAAAGTCAATAAAAACAGCAACCAAAAGAGTCTTGAGTGTACAAAGAAAGAAATAAATTTAAAACCACTTATTCAAAGCTTTTTCTTACCTTGAAAAAAATAGTGAGATATGGTTATGGTTTTTATTAATACAAAACCCACGAAATTATAAGAAGAAATAATTGTCCTTGTGGACAAAAACGCCAAAGTGGCATTTGATGTACCTACAGTAAAGTTTCTCTACAAACATTTGCCTGGTGTATAGTAAATAGTTTATGCAAGTGAGTACTGTACCATTTAAATAAACTAAACTACTCACTGTTCTAAACTAAGCATATGCTGCAGACATTACAAATCTATTGTTTTTCTTATTCTAATAACTATTATAAAAAAGTTTCATTTTTGTGGTGTTTGAAATCAGGAAACACGACACTCCACAGAATATTTTACATGCACAGGTTCTAGGCATATTTCTAGTATTACTGTCCTTCTGATGACATAAAAGACAATCACCCTTTAACGGATGGAAAACCAAAGAGGTCAGGTGGCTTGTTCTTATTATCTTCATTTGTCTTCATTTAAAACATATCAATTAGAATGGCTTTACTAGGTTAAAGCAAATCATCTTAACATATCTGGACTAGCTATAACTTATTTTAACTCTTTCTATTAAATTCACAAACAATACAACTGAACTACCAAAGAAATTCAGTAAAATCTTTACATGCATAATAATTATAAAATTAAAATCCAAAATGAGTACTTGGTCTTTAACTTTCACAAGTCTGGTAGTATTTTTGAAATAAAGCTAAAACAGTAGTTTATGCACACATAGCTTTAGTGGCTTCAAACACAGAATGTGTACCCACTGGTTTGTGGTAGTGTGACCCATGTTTATAAAAAACAAATTCCTGACTGTCACAACTACAATATTAGAGCAAAACAGATTCATTAAACAGCACAAAAATGCAATTATAAGACTGCTCTTTTTCTAATAGCATGAGTCCACCATAATCTCAAATAACTTTAAATTTTCTAATAATTTTGAAGAAATCATTAAGAAAAAACGTGAGACACCTGTTTAAAAAAAAGTGTTCAGACACTTGCCTGCAAACATCATCAATACCTGAAATTTTTGTTCTCCTCTCCCCACATTAAAAATAACAGAAAACACTATTCCATATCATAGCCGACAATCAGCACATTTAAGCATAACTGATAACATACCCTTGAATACAGCCATGAAGTTCACATTACTTCAATAAATTTGTGACTCATATTTATATTAATATAAACACGTTGCAATTTAACCTGGAGAAAAATGAATACTGATCTCTCTTAAGCTCTCCATGCTATTCATGCTCATACTCTGCCTCTTGCTGCCACATATTTTTAACAAGTAGGACCATCTGAATAGTACTAAAACCATTATAACCTGTCTGCTGTCATAATGGCTAACTTCTACAGAGGTACTCCAAAGTATCATCCAAGTGTAAAGCACAAAACAGCAAGCTGAGCAATCAAACTGAACTAATTCAGATTCTGTATTTTCACTCAAAAAGCTCACTTTTCATATAAACTCTTCCAGCTCAACATACCTTCATTTCCACTAACATACACATCCTCCTTGTCTCTTTTCCACTACCTGTAATCACACTGAACTGCAGCAATGGCTACCTGCCACAATTAATTTAAAAATACAGATGTACTGAATCGCATATGCAATTAGTCAGCAGGCCAAACACAACATACAACTGGAATCTCTGATAAAACCAATGGGAGTATTTCATTTCATTCATGTTAATGCCAGTTCACAAGGTGGCGAAAAAAACAAGCAAGGCATGAAGGAGAAACTACTCAAATCGCTTAATAGTATCAACTTCACTTCCAGAGTTGATGGTAGATGAGGCTAAAGAAAAAGTTCAACAGAATTAATGAATCCTTTTGTTTTAGAAGCAACAAAAAAAATTCACCTGAAAAACTAGTCTGACACTTTCACTCTAAGGAAGCCTGAACACTACCAAAACAAGCAAAAAACCCAAACTACAAGTGTCTGTATTATGG
>WEIV01016808.1:12940-31712 GCA_013390005.1 Calyptomena viridis
AAGTGTTATTCATCCATTTAGTATTTCTGCTTGTTTACTGAATTGTTCTTTATGAGCTGTAACCTGACCACAAACACTTAATGAAAGGAGTCTCAGAAAATTCTCAGAATCACATATAAAAAAGTTACTATATTATGCTGTATCCATGCATATACACACACGTATTATGCAAGGAAAAAAAAACAAACCACACAACCAAACCAAAAAAAAAACCTCAACTAAAACCCCACAAAGAGCAACTAGTCTAAGTCAGAAAATTTTGGCAAAACATAATTTAGAGCTGCTTCCATTAAAGCAGATGCTATTAAAGGAAAAAAGGAAGAAAAAAAAGCACCCGTCATCTTACAAAACTCCCCCATTTCAGGAAGCTAGGACTCAATTCCCAGCACAAACTCACATAATTCAACAGTAGATCAGCTCGAATGTAGTTTATAGCACTATAACTAAGGGATAGTTAAATTGATTTTTCAATTCAAGTGAGAAATCAAGTTAACCTCAACCTTCCAGCAAAGTATATTCTAGTAGAGTGGGAGAAAAATATCTAAAGGTTTCTGTGGTTAACCGAAAACCCAGTTCTTAATCCAAAAATAAAAATTCCCACACACCCACCTACACATATCACTGTACAAGTCCAAAGATCACATTTTCCAGGATGAAAGATAATATCCTTTCCCACCTGATGAGGATCCAACTACAAGATATTTGCCACTTTCAGACTATAAAACTGTAATTTAGAGAAAACAGAAAAAAAATGTGGTTACTCCTGACTTCTCACAGTACCACCACCTCCATCCTTGATGGGTCATTTCAGCAGAATCACAACACACTGCTCTGACTCTCAGCCAGTGTAATACCTTCAACAGCATCACCAACAAGGCCACAAACTTGTCACACCCTAATTACAATTCAATTTCCCTGCTTGACCTTTTGCTGGGATTCAGCAAATGAACAACTGAAAGGATAAAAGCCAAAACACACAAAATATTAGCATTTTCTAGATGTTCATTGCGACTGCGGTAATAAAAGCATGGCTGTGGAACAAACAATATAAGTGAAAGCCAATAAATTAAAATTAATTACCTGCAAAATACATCAAAGAAACTATCCTTTTGACACAATCCATCACAGAGATTAAAAGATCTAGTACAATTTTTTTCTCTTATATCCACTCATCTGTTGAGAAGAACAGCATTGACAGCAAATGAAAACTTCAATTACAGCTCCAATTTACTTAAGAAGTATGAAGAGCACACTGAAAAATTGTAGGTATTTCTATGTGAAATTATATACACAGAATAAATGCTCTTGGATTTCATAATGGCTAGACAGAGTATGAAAACCCTTTGAAGGCCAGGCTATTCAAAATGTTAAGGTTCAGAAAATCCAAAAGTATTAGGGGGCTTTCCAATATATTATTACTATTCCTGTTATTTACCTCAGGGTTTTACTTTTCTTGAGAAAATAAAAGTCAGACTGTGGCTGAATCACTTAACATCTCCCATGCTGGAAGGTTAAACCTCTGCTTAGAATCAAGGTTTTCATATTGGAAAAAGAGAATCAGCTAGGAAGAGGACTGACTTGGATTATCAGTAACATATCTCTGCAGAATTCGCTGAATATTTCAGAAAAACATGCTTTTAGAAAATAAATTTCTGTACAGAACAACTCAGTAGTTGAAGAGACTGAGATTACTACACCCTGTTCTTCAAGGAATCTACAAACATGGACCCTAACTTGAAAATTATTGCTGCCTGTTAAAAAGCTTTCTAATTTTCCTGATATAATCTAAATAAACTCAGGAATAAACATTGTCTCTTCTCATAAATCACCACCTAATCAAAAATGTTTCTTATTATTTGACAGCAATTAAGTTTTAAGAGATTGTCCATGAATGAACAAGAGCTATATAAATGAATGACACACTGAGGGTAAACATTTTAAAGTAGAATTCTGGGAAGGATTTGGTAACACATTCTGCTTCAAACTGGGAAAATTGGTTAATTATTGAGAAAACACAGTAAACCACTATTTCTTTTATATTTATGTATAAATATACACATTTTCAATGGTGTATTTTCTTCCTGAAACAAGTATGAACTCTGCTAAAACCAAAGACACTTTCTTGAAGACAACAGCCTCACTGCAATGTTGTGTGCCATAAGAAAGAAAACTACCTTCAAGTGTAAGACAGTAGTTTTGACTTGAAATAGATATTTTTAGATATCTTGGAGATTGCTAAAAACACTGCAAATACTGGTAAGGATTGAGGGCTTGCTTTCTTTAGGCCAATATATTAATTTGTTTGTTATTTAAAATTAGTAGACTTTAGGGAAGAACTTGTATTGAATTTTGGCAGAGAATATAAACATCGTTAATAACTATTCCCTAATAGTAATCCCTAAATACTACTCTCCCCACCCAGAGTACAAACTCTAGAAATCCAGTCACAATCTGAGAACATACTAACATGCCATTAATAAAAAAAAATCCAAACACACATCCAAAACCTGATATGGAACTGAATCACATTAAAGACTCCATGTTAATTTATGGAAATTTATAATTTCAATGTCAGACATATATAGAAATTTCTGGGCTTTGATGCTTACTTCAGGGTTAACTACTTCATAAATGCATGCTTATCCCCCAGAACACCTGACATGTATGCTCAAATTAGGGAAATAAGCCTCTATCAGTCTATTTTTTCCTATTAGCTAAGACTATAAGATACATTGATACATCAGCACTTATTTATCAACATTATCTGAAGTTATTTGTTTGCTTACACAATATTTAGAGCAAAGATACAAGGAGGCCAGTACTTGTGGGCACTTTAATTTCCATGCATTTGTATTTGAGTCCTGTTATGTAGGCTGAAATCACACACACTGATTATGTATGAACAGACCTTATCCTTAAATTATAAATTAGAATGACAGTCAATCTATACCCTAAAATTCAAGCATAGAAACATTAATGAAACCCCACTGGAATGAATAGATCATTCAGAGTGATCATTCAGGATTCAGAGTGTTTTCTGATGTTTTATTACATATCAATGTATTCTGTTAGTCATCCTGGCAAACAGTATCAACAGAAATATATACCAAAAAAAAAAAAAAAGAGATGTTTATAAATTCTACTCTAAAAATTAAAGTTTCAACTGTTGTGAAAAACTCTGAAGCATTTTTCTTCACTGCTGGCTAAGGATATCTATTACAAACAATTTTATTTTGAAAAATGAGGCAGGAATTCTTGGTATGGCCTTGATTTTCTTGACATATCTACAGCAAGTATGTAAAAAATGCTTCTACTATTTGCACATACATCTATTTCATTAAGTGTATCATCAGCACCATATCATTTTTGTGCATTCTTCTGGGATTATACAAATTTGGAAAATGTTTTACTGCTTTGTTGACAGTACAAGTCTCTGCAAAAGTACACAAACATAGAACTGATTGTTTCTGTGTCATTTCTCCATCTGGTTTTGCAGGAGATCTCCTTACATTAATCCTGTAAAAGCTGCTTAGGAAAAAAAGCACCCCCCTCAGTCACCTCGAGTTTTAGACAAATATAAATACAAACTACAACTCTGTGGACTTCTACACCAGCAATCTGATTGTCATCCATTGAATCTCTTGCTGTGATATGATGAACCAAAATTTTCTGAAGTCAGGTCCTTAAAAACATGGAGCTCATGCCTATTGTGAGTCATACAAGAAATGTTGTACCTTTTGAAATGGGTAGGATAATGCTCAGAAGCAACATGGAAATGTAGCACAAGCAGGATGCCATCTAAGCCTGCCACCTTTACAAGTACTTTCTACTTAACCTTGTCTCATAAGTTCCAACCATCTCATTTTCACCTCTGTGTGATATAGCACACCTCTATGTGATATAAATAAGACAAGAAAGGTTATGTAAATTATACAGTTTGATCAAAAATTTATTTTTATTAAAATTGGTTGTGTTCAGAACAGTTTGAAAATATTCTCTATCTTGCTAAGCTTCAAATCACTTGACCAGGATTTTTCTATTTTGCTAGAACTTTACTTTTCCGTTTCTCTCTTTGAATTTTGATGTATTTCAAGCTATAATGTTTTAATTTTTCAAAATCAAATAGGAATGATCCAACATTAGTTAGGCAAAAACCCTTCAATACACCCATAATGAAATTATTAGGGTATAATTTCAATGATAAACAGTTTTTTCCTGAATTGGGGTAACAATTAAAAAGCAGGATTTCCTATGGAACAGTAACTATTTTCCAAATCATTGTGCCAGAAACAAGCCAGGAGAAATAGTAAGTTCTTTCTATGGTCTCTTCAATCTGCTTCCCAGTCATTCATTCTCATCATCTACACATTCCGACTACATTCTCTAGAGTCTCTGAAGCTCCCAGGAGCATCCACTTTTTACAAACTACTTTTAGATCTGTGGCAACATCTTTCTGAAATCCCTGCAGATAAGTGCTCTGCTATAAACTTTTGCTTTCCCAACTTAAATTAAGTACCTAAGACAACAACTTTGCCATCTTATAAAGTTACACAAAATCATTTTGGCTACAGCTGAAAGATATCATGATAAAGGACCCAAAAGTGAAATATCAACTCTTCCTTTACCTAAAAAAACAAAACACCAAGAAAAAAACAACCAACAAATAAACCACAATAAGACAGAACACAGAGTATATTAAAGCTACAGCATCCAAGTTGGCACTGATGCTTACCAAACATAATTTTAGTTACAGGTATAATTAGCAGACAGAAACAAGCACTTGTCCTGCTCTTCCTCTGGAGAGCACAAAAAGCACCGATTTACATTAAAGGGTGCCAAAGAAATGTAAACACAACAACAACAAAATCTAAATATATACTCGAGGATTTCACTCAGCTCCTGGAAGAAACAGTTGTTCACACTTGTTACAGATACTTTACTCGAGGTATGTGGAAGAGTGAATGTGGGTTTAAGGAGTAAACAAATTCCTTCTCACAGAAACAGCAGCAGTGTTACATGTTGATATGCAGCACAGTTGCCGAAGGGTAATAGAGAGCCACACTCTGTCAGTGTGCAGTATAGCCTGGCTTTTTTCCCAGTCCTACCCGAAATGACCTTGTGCAAGCTGTCAGTCAATCCGGCAGAATGATACATCCCAAGGCAGGAAACCCTGGTGTATAATAGGGATTGTTAACAGCAGTCCATGGAAGATCTGCGACTCCTATGCACAACCTTTAGTTGCAAAGCTCACTGAATTTCCCAGTTGGCTGCAGTGCACACAAGGAAAGGGACTGAGTCTCCCCAGACATATACTAATACTAGAATGTTTTTAGGTCTTTGTGATTTGAGAATGCTCTTCAGAGTTCAGAACTGCAGTACATGAAGGTGTCAACACTAAACCCACAACAAATCACACTTCAGGAAGCTACCTGGCCAAAAAATCCATATTTAAGACTTAAATGACTTTTCAATCGCACTTAGAGCCCTTAGTTTGTTCTATATACATTCACATTTAACATAAGACATTTTTATAATTAGAAGCCCATAAAGGACCACCAGATCTACTACTCTGAACTCCTGAAGACCACATGCACTGTTTCACATGAAGGCCAAAATGATGCTCGCCCCGAACCTGAACAGTTCAGACTGGTTCAGGATGCTCAAACAACAGCATGTTGTGTGTTTGTAACCTATCACTGAGTTTAATTCCCCTCTTACCTCAGGTCTCTTCGCATGTAAAACTCAAAGCCTAGTGCACTGCAGGCTTGTTGCCAGCTGCCATCAGAGCAGAATTCACCCTAGTTCTTACAGTCATAGTCTTTCACCCATGTGCAGATATTTAAAGAAGCTATTCCTCTATTTTGTTTTTTTTTTTGAGGGACATACGAGTCCAGTAACTTCACATCTGACACTCAGACGTGGAACTTCACTGAGGCTGAAGAGATTTACCACACCAACCCCAGACATGGCCTTCCTGCTGCAGATCCACCCTTGCTGGCCATGACAGCCCATCACTGTAAGGCAGGCAGCGGTTGCTTCACCCAACTCCTACTTCCCAACCCTCTCCAGAGCTGCGCTCAAAAGTCCTGGCTCTCCCTGCTACTGTCTCTTGCAGGTTCGAGCTCTGAAAAGCAAGCCTACCACCAACACTTCACCAGAATAAGGTGATGTACCTTCACACTTGTGCTTAAAACCTGCTGTCTGATCTCAGCATAAATTCTCTTTTCACTCTTCCTTTCCTTCTTTCAAGCATTAACAGCACATAAAGGCACACATCTTCCATCTTCTGCATGGAGGATTTTCTTTTTCAGTTGTCTTATCTCATCTCTAATAATAAACGGTTATTTTTGTGTATTAAAGAAAGGGCATAGAGTGTCCAAGAGAGGAGCTTGCTGTTACTAGATATTTAGCTTGACACTTGGGCAAGTCACTTAATCTCCTCGTCTCAAAACCCCCACATGGAAAACATGACTAACTGGGGAATATTGTGACTAGTGTTTGTAACCAATTTGAGACTCTCAGCAGTTCTGAAGAAAAATGAAACATGGTTTTATTACTGAAGAAAGAAATATTGATAGATGATTATTGTATTCAAAATTAAAATTGATATGGCATGAAAACATAGTATTGCCTAAACAACCTCAATTTTTCTGGACAGATACAACTACATCAAAAAATGCAATGAGTAAGAGAAAAAGATGGAATACAGTATTCCTTTTACATGTGCTTTTGCTATTTACTTAATACTGGATCTATGGGCGAAAGGAGATCTATTAGAGAGCATTGATTTCCAGGCAAAAATGAGTGATGATGAAAAATGAAGAGAAGTTTGCCTAACCTCAGTGTTTGTTGTCCCAAATCCAAAACTATAACTGCCAAGTCTTGCAAAGCAGGAATGAAGAGCTGGCTTTGAAAAGGTTAGCTCAGGTTATTTGACTGGGCCTACACACTCACAGGAGCTCATGGTAAGCTTAAATCAGCTTCGTACATACTGAAGAATTCATACCGGCTCAGTGAAAGGTAGGTAGATAAATTACATCGATATCGGTACTTGCAGACATATTTATAGATAGTATATTTTTCCTTTAAACTCATTTGATAATCCTTCAACAATGGAAGAGACAACCTGGGCTTTTTCCCTAGAACTCTGCCCCACTTCTAAAACATCAGGATGCAGGACATAAAAAAAAAAAATCAAGTCACACTCCTTTCCCTCCAACAATCTCTGAATGATTTTCATCTGTGAGCTACAAAACAGATCCCTCCTATTTTATCATAAACTTATCCCCCAACTTCATTCATCTGATGTCACGAATTTGGTGAATTTCTTCAATGAAGTGTGTGTTGAATGAGAAAACTATGCTGCTCATGTTTCACAGTCCAGTGGAATAACCTATCTTGTCAACTTATTTGGAGAAAGGAGAATTTTTCTGATCATTAGGTCACTGTTAAAGCAGTGCACAGCATGGGAAAGATACACGAATATGGTCCAACAGTAAATGCACAGAACTAGGACTTGGCTCCAGGTCTGCTAAGGTACTGCCATAGTCTTAGGCTTCCCTCAGCTATTTTTACTTCACTATCTGACCCTACAAAAAGAAAGGAATAATTTGCTAATACGACTGTCTTGCAAATGAACTAATTAACGGTCACAAATCCTTCTCATGAACAAAGTAACAGAATTTAATTAAGCACATATTCAGACTTTTTCATATGTTTAGTCACACATTTACTAGAGTGCTCCTGGGGTCTTCTTCAGCTTCTCAAAGCTGGAATACTAAAAAGATTAAGTCCTCTTCACATGAGAAATTGTTTGTCATAAATTGATAATACTTAAGAGTTACAAACAATATACTGTTAATTTTAACAGTGCAAAAACACTAAAATTACTAATATTAATCACTATCTATAATGCTCAAATTAAGGAATTCATTTATTACTTTGTTATTCAAACAGAATAAAACCAAAAAAAAAAAAGGCTGGGAAGAAGGATAGTCTAACTGCTGGGAAATTACTTTAAAACTCCCTGGCTCACTTTTCAGCAGGATAAAGGAATGGGAAGTGGTGTTATTTCTCCTTGCTCATTGTAATTTCTAGTAGCTATGTCACATTGGCCACAAGAGAAAATCTGGGGCCAACAGACTGCATACACAGAACTAGAAAAATGCAGTTCAGGAAAAAACCAAAATCAAAACCACAAAAAACCCCTACAACCAAAATAAACACTACCAAATAAAAAACAAAAACCAAAGCCCAGCCACAAAACTATTCTAAACAGAAATTTCTTTAGATTTGCTTTCTTTGGAATGAACTTCAAATTTCTTACTCAAACTTTTGAGCTGTTTTACTACTTACTGAAAGTTCCACAGAAAACATTTATGTACCCTTTCAATTCCTAAAATAGTGTTTGAGCCCACTGTAAAATAAAAAAAAGAAAATTTTTAAAAATCTTAAAAAATATTAGCGAATAGGGAAATCCATTGAACTTCTACCTATTTTCAAGGTATCTATGAAAATAATTAACTGTTTTCAGTGTTCTAAATTATCGAGTAAGAAGCTGTAAATGTAATTAGTATAGGAAATTTTACAGTGTAAGTGACCAATTTGGTATTCATGCTGAGAACTGGATACATCTTAATAGCTACTTTTCGTACAGTAATAAAAAATATTCTTCAGCAGTCACTGAAATGAGGCAGGAATAGTCTTATATATTTTCACATTTGTGGGCATTTTACAATACTACGTAGTCACTGAAAGAAGCAATTTACATACATTTATTCATGTAGAGATTATGGCCAACTATTACCAACAGAAGCACCTGATGATGTCTTTTCCCAATTAATTTTTATTAGAAATTCCCATGGGATTATAAAATCCAATATTCACAGAAGTTTCTAAAGTGGACACACAAAGTTTCCATTTCCTACATCTCACAGCAGACCATCTAATGCTTCTCAGATAAATATGAGTACATTTAAGCAGGGAGTTATAACAAACCTACTAGAATATATTCAACTAAAAGTATTTTTTCTTATACTTGGTCTTCCCTGTATCTCTTCAAGTGACATTAAAAAGCGTATACAAAAATAAAAGCAGTAGATTCTGTAATTAACCATGAAAATGTATGCACTGTTCAGTTTCATTCTGCTTGTGTGCATTAGCAAGACTTCCTTCTGGGGAATTACCCTTGCACTAATTTCCTCCTCATAAACTGCAGTCATTAGAGAATCAAGAACAAACTTTGAACAATTACTTTCTAAGAGAGAAGAACCAACCAAACCATACTCCCAGAAAAAAACAAAAGCAATCTCCCTACTCCTCAAACCCCCCCCCAAAAAACAAAAGAAACCCCCACAAACAAACAAAAAACCTAATTCCTCAAGTTTTGTTTTCGTTTTTTTGTTGTTGTTGCTTCTGCCAAAACAAAGTCCTTGTGATAACCATTACCTTGGATTTCAGTACAATACGTGGAACATGTTTTGCAGCAAGTTTTGGAGGTTTTTTTATAATCTGGATACATTTCCCGTGCTGTGATCTCACTGGCAATTCTAACCTCCTACATCATGAACAATGAAAGTCTAGCTAAGAATTAAGAGTTCTGGTAATACTGATAACACCTATGTTAGGCAGGAAAGCAAGTTAACCTATTAAGCTTGGATGCCGAAATTCCTCAGCTATAAGGTTGATCTTTGGTCTATACTGTCTGCAAGTGCCACTCCAGAAGAGCAACTAGAAGTTACACACATTCAAGGGCACAGGACTATAGAGGAATTCAAATTCATTAAACAGAATAGTCATAGCTGCAAGAATTGGAAAATTCTTTACATTTGCTCTAGGCCAAGAAGAAATTTTCAAGTCTGTTCAAATGGGCATACAATGTCATCTAACGAAACTAAGATGATTTTCATGGGGTTAAGTTTTAATAATTGACTTTTTAAATCCACAAAAATAAAAAAACCCACACACAAAACCAACTTGATAGATTCTCCTGAAGTTTCCAGGTATACCATAATTCTAACTAGGCCAAGAATTTATTTATATGCAACTAAATAATATCAGCCTGAGGTCTCCATGATGTCACCTAGAAAGTCTTCTGCTTTTCTAAAGAAGTCACTGTTCAGAGGCCAGGGAACATTTGTGGGAGGTTGATAACCAAGGAAACCCCATACACTGGACTCATTTAAAACTTCAGCAGAGACATGGTAGAAGATACAATTTAACAGCTCCAGAAAAGCCAATCTACCCTAGCAAGAATATAGTGAGGTTGTGGATCATTTTCCTTGCCATTTCTAGCACACTCATTTTTAAGATATTTCCTCAAGACAAAAAACAGATAGGCATTTAATTTTTACACTTGGCTCACTCCCAGTGCTCTAGGGCAATCTCATCCTAAACCATATTGAGCTTAGTGTTCCTTTTTTTTTTAATCCATGCACTTCATTTTACTTTCATTTTGAAACACATTTCTTTCAGAAGAGCTGCCTGTTGAAACAGCATCTGTTTTGACGCACAATGGCAGCTGACAACCCTACCAAAATACGGCCTACATGGTTTGTACTTACTTTGCCTTTTGTTACCCACAGCACAAGCCTTGCAACTGTTCTTAAAGACGGGCCACACAGTGCTGTTTTCAGTGGCAATATGGACATCAGAAATATGTCTCTGAATAAGTGGCATAAGTGTATGTAAGACAGCATGACAAAGTTGCTTTGGAGCTAAAAACAGTAATTTAGGAGGAGGGAGACTATGCATCAGACTAAAATACTCTTGTTTTGAGCATGTTTTCCCTATAATACTTTAATTCTCATGTAAAACCAAGCAGAAAGTCAGAGTACAGAAGCTATAAAAAGCATTTGGACTAAAGGAAACAAGAGGATTGAGCATAAAATTCCATTATAAATATCTTGTAACACATGTACCAGATAAAAATAACATGAATAGCACTCACTAAACTATCAAAATGTATCAGTTACTTCTAAAGTCAGAAATTTTTTTTCAGATGGGCACATGTGCAGGCCTCCTTCTGCATCTGCTTATCATGCAATCTCATCCAGGTTTATACAAGACAATTCTGATCCGAATTGCTATGAAAGACCATGCCCCAGATAATCACCTGCTTTTATGGAACAGTAAATCCAGATCCATGTTATGTTAGCCTGACATGCACAGCTTCTGCACTGGATTTGCACTCCAAGGGAATGGTTTGTAATCTACAAACAGGGGTCTAGATTCCACCCAAATTAATGTAAAAGCAAGCCTCTATGAAACGCAACTTAACAATTTGAAGAATAAACCTAGAACGTGAATTTCACAAAGGCAGCGCTACCCAGCAGTTTTATCTTCTAACCTTCTCTTTTTAACCATGGTTGAGAGACAGGTCAAAAGAAAAAAAATAAGACAGCTGACTGTGCAGAAGTGTCATGAGTTTGCAGACAAACATGCTTTGTTGGTTAATAATACACACTTCATACTCCAGAGAGAACTGCTACCTATGCAAAATCCTTGAGATTCAAGATCAATCTAGGAGAAATCCAAACTGTGTCAGTAACAGCACGTGAAGAAATCCAAAGGTCACATCAAATGTTTAACTATGAAAAACACACATATGTGAAAAGGGAACCTGCAAAATCAAACAGCACTGAATTTGTGTATGCCAGAGACCTCTGAAGGAAACCAAACAGAAGAAACCAAATAAAAGAAATGCAGCCACAGCAGGTGAGTCACCATGGTCCAAAAACCCTGTCAAAAGCCAGTAATATCTCACTAAAACCTCCAAATTCTAACTAATCATATTAACATAGTCATTAGATGCTGTCAATGGATAATTAAATATATTTGCAGTTTTTGCAGCCTTAAGCACAAAGAATGGGCATTCATCCAGGTAACCAAATGTTCACAGGGGGAGGCATCAGCTTTTTCATAGAAGTATCTTTCAGTAAATTTTTTTCATGTAGCCAACTGCAGCAACAATTCTTTCTCACCACTTGTGTACTTTGCCACAAATCCTTGACAAACCCTTGCCGTCTTTTACAGACATAACAAAGCTGTTTGGCAAGGTGACTTGTTTTAAGAAGACGCCATTTAGATGAGGAGAAAAACCCAAGAGTGAACACAGCATTTTCCATGTTCACAGAACGATACTGCGCTTCTTCAAATTAAACAAGGTTAACATACAAAAGAAAAGCAGAGTCATCATATTAGTACTCTATTTTTCAACTATGGTAATTCTACTATGAATTTAATTTAATACTACAAAAAGTATTAAAACATTAGTGTTCCTCTTCATTGAAATATATCATATCTATAATTCTCAAGGGAAAAGATTAGGCCTCCCTTCTACATGCACTGTTGAACATGGTCTTGTATGAAGCTGTCATCACGAGGCAATAAAATTTTATTAACAAAATAATGAACTTCCCATTTAGATACATCAAATTCAGCACAATTATGAAGTGTTCAGTTTGAATTCTTCACATCAACAGCTTTCAAAATAGAACATAAAAAAATACGTACTCAGTTTTATTGCCGCACGGAAAAAATTCTTTACTATGAAGATGATGAGGCATTGGAACAGGTTGCCCAGAGAAGCTGTGGATGCCCCACCCCTGACAGTGATGAAGGGCAGGCTGGGCAGGGTGTAGAGCAACCTGGTCTAGTGGAAGATGTCCCTGCCCATGGCAGCAGTTTGGAACTAGATGATCTTTAAGGTCCTTTCCAACCCAAACCATTCTATGATCCAGTACTACCAAGGAGGAGGAGCAAGGCTATCAGCTTTCACCCACATCAATTCATCTCAAATAATGTATTTGAGGAGAGGAAATCAGCAAGGTCTATATGGGCACTATTGCTAATACAAAAGAATCCAGCAGATTAAAGATCTCCTGAGGACAAGAATCTGTAAGAACACCAGGAAAGTACTTAAAAGGGACAGGGAGAAATCTACTTCATCTAGATATACTAACTACACAACCTTAAAGCTAACCCAGAAGTATATAAGGACTGTGTACAAAGGCAGTTACTCCAGGCATTACAGATTCTCCAAAAAACAGACACATCACCCCCCTCCACAGTAGATTGCAAAAAAGTGTCAAAACAGGAATATTTCATGTGCCCTCTCATTTCACCTATTCACCCATAAGCTCTGTTGGGACTTCAACAATATTTTAATACCCACCTTTCTGTTCTCTAGAAATATTTCTTGGTTGTCTAACAGAAGCTGCTTTTATCATGGTACTCAAAACATAGTCTTACTACAGTGTTATGACCAGCATTTTGGTATAATCGAGAGCTTAACAGCTTACATAATTGCTATAAGTTCTCAATGAAGTATATATTTGAGATGCACCAGCGCTTGTGTTTCACAGCTGGTCTGACCAAACAAAGTTAGTTTGGAGCTCTTAACACAATATAATAAACTGAAAATATTTTACATGAAAAGAAAGATTCATCTACACATCAAGCTTTATCAAAATGTTTATACAGCCAATGGTACACACCTAGAAAGGAGAGATGATGCCAGGGAACTTGGAATACAGAAGTTCTACCAAACCTCAGCAAACTACTAGAAAAAACAAGCTTTACCAGAATAATAACGAAAAGTTTTTCCTTTTAGTTTTTGACTGGAGAATGTCCCAACTAATTTTTATTACATTATATAAAAAAATGTAATACTCATTTCAACATTAGACAAGAAATATCAATTACCAATAGGCTGCATACTATTTTCAATAACTTCAGAATAGCAAAGAAATTTTAAAAACAGACATTCTTTGACTAAGTCACGCTATTTCATCATCAAAATAGTAACTTATGTGTAATACATTACCCATAAAAAATGGAAGTGACACTTCTGAAAAAAACAAGAATACAAGAAGTCTAAGAAAATCTAATTGAGCCCATGCTTTCAGAAGGGATTTGCTGAACAACAGCCACATCTAAAAAGTAAAACAGGAAACATTAATAAAAAAAGAATATTTCACTTGTAGTTTGTAGTGGGATTTAGTAGTGACTTTGACTGTACATATTTGTCTACTGTGCCCACTAAGTTCTACACTTCTGCCCCAAAATTAGTTTTGCCTATAGCACTCTTGAACTTGCTTACTTTTTTTTTTAAACTAAAAATGCAGAAAACAAAGTTTGTAGTTATTTGTCAGCGAGAGTATTTAACTTGCTCTTTCATTTTTATATGTCTTTTGTTACACAGAAAACCTGCTAACAAAGATTTTTAGATTCCAGCAAGAACCACCCGAGGAAAAAGTGACCATAAGCTACATTAACATCCTGTGTGCAGTTCTGAGTGAAAAAACAATTCATTAGGGACATTACATTGGTAATTTCAAGTCAACTGCAATGACATATTACAGTCTGATAAACATATGAGGTACCAAAGGAAAGACTATTTCAGTTGGAAAGGACCAACTAAGTCCAACTGCCTGACCACTTCAGGGTGATGAAACATTAAAGCACATTATTAAGAGCATAGTCCAAACACTGAATGCCAATGTTTTGTCTGTTGACTTCCAATTTAGGCAGCCACAGTCCCATTCATACTTCAAGCTTGGAATATCTAAGCTTCTTTCACCATAGAGAAAATGGTCAATTTAATGTTTATCTAGCTATTTATGTCTACTGACACAAGGAAATAAATTAAAGATTATGATAATAAAGGAGTAGGGAAATAATCACACTCATGTAGGATCTTTCACCTAGTCTCCCAAACAACTTGAAATAAAGGATTCTAAATGAATTTGGCAATTAAATTAACTAAAACCTTCATACTACATGGACATTTATATTCTTGTTTTTCTCAAAAACTTGAAACCACATCCATCAGCTTCACTTCCTTGGCATCATGGAAAATTATATTTGCAACTATTCTATTTTCATAGGAGGTATTGCACTTGGATTCCACTTCCACTGACACTGCCTTGCTGAGACAGACATTGCAATTCATGTGCTACCAACAAGGAGCCTTCTAAACTTGGTAATTTGAGGTCAGAATGATCGGCTCCAAGACTAGATTACTGCAATTTTATGTTTCAATTACCAACTTCCCAGGAATTCATGTATAAACAATATATTATGTATCAGTATTTGGTTTTACAGTCAGAACTGAAGTCCTCCAGCATCCCATTGCGTTGACTATATTTTTTTCAGCTTGGCTTCACCAGCATTGTTTGGTGGCTCAAGAATACTAACATGCAAAGTAACAGACAGCTATTTTTTAATGCTTCTCTGTGCCTTTTCTCTCTGGAACGGTCACTCCCACATGGCTGTTGCCACTTACCTGTAGGTAAGCCAAAAAAAAATAGAGCACAGCAAGTTTTATCTAACACAAAAAAGACATTGTTGAGAATGACTGATTTGTACCTCAAAATGTGTCAACATTTTTCTCAACCTATAAGGAATGGCTCACTCTATTCACTGGAAAGGAAACAAACATTTCAAGTTCTCTACAACAGAAACATGCTTTACTTTGTAGAAACTGATTCATGTGGCACTCAAATATTTCCTTAGATTTCACTTTCCACATAGTTTTTCAACTGAGTAAAAAAATCCCAACATGATATTGCTTTAAAATCTATTCCTTAATATTTACATCTGCTATTCTATTTCACTTGTCTTTCAACACCTGCAACTGCAACATCCACATCTTTTCCTCTGCTTAAAATGCCCTTAAAGGCTTGTTGTACAGCTTAACCTCTTTAGCCTAGTTTCTCTCCTTTCAGAGAACCTCCTGCTAAACCTTTGTTAATAATTTTACTTCCTCCTAGCCAATTAATTCTTATTTCTCATGCCTTCATATTCTTCACCTGTCTTTCAACTATGCAGCATCTTCACCAACCTTTCCATTAGATAACAGAATCTTGCACAATCCTAAACAGCAAAACCTAAGAGTCCAAGTCAGCCAAGATCCTTCCTTTCTTTTACAAGACTGATTTTTTTCTTCATACCTGATATCACCTCCTTAGTATATTGTTATATTTTCCTTCTAGTCCATTGTCCATACAATAGGGGAACTGTTCTCATCCTATCATTTTAAAAACCCATTTTTAGCAAAAGATTCCTCCTGCCTTCCTGTAGACAAAGGATAGAAAAAGAAACAAACCTTACTCTCTTATGGCTTACACTGCTATAACATTCAAGGACTTTACAATTTTTGCAGATGCTTCAGTGTCTTTGAATTTGAACATAAAGGATTTGCCAATGATACTCAAGATAATTCATTTTGTATTTAGTATTAGTTTCCTTTGTAAAGTAAAACTAATTCCCAAACATCATAAGCAATAAATGTCAACCACAAATCCCGCTTTAAGGTATTTTACTCAGTGAACTAAATAAACTCCAAAGAATGGAAATACAAACTGTAAAAAATCCCCTATTTTTTTCATCATAAGTTATGAATCACCATAAGTATCCATACCATAAATATTGAATATGGTTCCATTAAATAACAAATTTTTCAAATATTTTTGATAATTTTTGATAATTTTGGTGTTTCATATTTATTTGGAGGTCAAATTTTCAAAATTTTTTCTTTTAAAAATAAAATCATTCTTATGAAAATGATCTGCAACACATGGGTTGTGATACTAATAATTAAATATCTTTGATAAAGGCATCAGCTAAATTCTTACTTCTAATTTTTGTTCTCCTCAAACATCATTAACAGCTCATGATGCTAGCAAAAACATCCATGTGATAAAAAGAGTGCAGACTGACATAACAGGCTTTATAACAATGTGACACTGCTATGAGGGTGTTTTACTTGTCACACAAAGTAAGGATGCAGAAAAAAATTATCACAAATTGAAGCGTTTCAAAATGTATATTCAGTTACACACACGACAGTTGTACAAAAGCCCTACTGCTGACGACCAGCAAAAAAGAAAAAGCAGAGAAAAAGCCAACCTGGTAACCAAAAATCAAAGGAGAAACAGAACTCTGAGGAAAACTGAACCGCAAATATGGCTATACCAGAGAACCACAATGCCTCAAAAAGTGAGCTGAAGTCAGATGAGACAGGACCAAAGAGGGCCCAGTTGGTAAATACAAACATTCCACCATAGGTGTACTCACCACAGGCCTCCAGTCTCTTAAAATGTACTTATCCAAAGAGGTGTTCATCTTTCCCTCACCACTGCAAACTGAATGTCTCAGTGAGTTTTAGTCAACAATTCATAGAATCATTACATTGGAAAAGGCCTTTAAGATGAAGTCCATGACTAAAAGACATTCCCAATTATGATGATTGGTTCCCACACATACTGTCTATGAAGGCAAAGATCCCCAAAAAAGTATCCTGAAAAGTCCTAAGTTTTATGTATCAATACCAAAAATAATAACCATACTTCACATTTTCTTTCTACTTACTCTTAGGCAGAAGTGAGGTCATTGCAAAATACCTTAGTTTCAAGCACTGTTTAAATACTATTCCATACCCAACCATGTTTTTCATGCTTACAAATATTTTATTTTTTCCAATAATTTGCTGCAATAAAAGGTATTTTGATGGCTTACATCCTCACATTTCTCCCTTCGCTTTTACTTAGTTTCCTGCAGTGTCAGAAACTGAATTAAAAATTATTAATAATTCCAAATTCTATCATCCTTCCTGAAGCCCCCCTGGATTAAGTCTAACAGAAGTAACAGCCTTCAGCAACCTATTTCCAGTTTGAGGCTTAAATACTCCTTGCACTTACCAATATTAATCATGATGGTTGATCTTTTTGAATCCTTCTGTTAACTATCCTTTACTAAAAAGCCTCTTCCATCTCCCAGTGATTTTACAGACTAGGCTGGCTGATCACATCAATCAATCACCCTATTAAAACATTTCTCAAAAGTGCCTCCAGCTATAGACAACAGATGAACTGATGTTCTTCTCCTCTTAGGCACACAATTACAGAGCTCATAACTAAGTTTCAAATTAGATCAAATGTATTTATTAAAGAAGCATCAAGTTTCTCTGATATGCATCTGAAGGCATTTCAGCTTTAAGAATATGAAAGACTTTCGAATTTTAAAGCAAGTAACAGACCAGTATGTATGTAGGAAGGAGGTCACAAACCAAAAAATAACATCTGTATTATTCAGAACCTGAACTGTTTGCCTTTTAGAGTTTTGTACATAAACTATACCAAAGCTAGATAATGCATACCCAGATTTGCATGTGATTACTACTGTTGCTGTCTACAAAACAATTAAGCATTTGCATCTGATTTCAACATATGTATTTTAAAACTTAGATGAAAACAAAGTAATCATTTTGTTTGTCAATTTTTAGGAGAATAACCACCTAAATAACATCTCCATGATGTCTGCTTTGTTGTTGACATTTTACTCCACACATACAGCACACAAAGAAATTACTAAACAAAACATGCTTACTTTCTGGAAGAGGAAGACCACTTCAAATGGTGAGAATAGCCTTTAATACAAACACTCTTTTTAGCAATAGAGGATTATTTTTTTTCCACCTGGATAATATGACCCAGACTGTGCTCATCTAACAGAAAACTATAAAGTGTTAACAAGTGCTCCATTGAAATAAAATTAACTCAGTCAGTTCTGTTACGGNGTCAGTTCTGTTACGGGTAAAATGTTATTCCAATCTAATAGATCTTTGTTAACACAGTATGAGGTAGAGTTATATTACAGTAATATAGCAGGCTATCTTCCAAGTTTTTTGTTTTAACAGCCACTCTTGAGTCAGAAAGAAAAATAGCTGAGTATATATTCATTTTCAATGAAAGCAAAAGTTATCAGATAA
>WEIV01016809.1:0-32764 GCA_013390005.1 Calyptomena viridis
AAGGGACAGGATGGGAGGGAATGACCTCAGGAAGAGGTTTAGACTGGATATTTGAAAAGCTTTTTCCTTGGAAAGAGTGGTCAGGCACTGGAATAAGTTGCCCAGGGCAGTGGTGGAGTCACTATCCCTGGAAGTGTCCAGGAGGCCTCTGGATGTGGCACTTGGGGACGTGGCTCAGGGGGTGATGGTGGTGCTGGGTTCTCCTCCATCCCTGACAATTCCCAGATTTCTGCTCCTGGTTCCTACCTGAGTTCTGTACTTTGGTTCATTTGCAGGGCCACGTGAAGCTCTCAGACTTTGGGCTGTGTACTGGACTGAAGAAAGCCCACAGGACAGAATTCTACAGGAATTTGAACCACAGTCTTCCCAGTGACTTCAGTGAGTTCTGACAGTGTCTGGTCTCTTTTTGGTGTGAGGGCAAAAGGCTGCAGGGAGGGATCCAATAACCAAATTACATCTCCAGGTGTAACTTTGATTTGCTGTAAAATAAAAATAACTTCAGTTACTTTAAACCCATCTTCACTTCCAGGAGTTTGTCTCTGAAACTCTCTGCCTTTTGCACGTGCAATAAACCTGGGATGAAAAGATGGTGGCTGTTGTTTAATTGAAATTAATTAGTGAGCACAGTCCTTTGAATATTTGGGAATTTTCTGAAGGGGAATAACCTGGATCATGGATTTAAATAAAGCCTGAAAGCAAGGATCAGCAAGGAAAGGCTTGATGGATGTTGTCAGTATTTCATAGGTTTGGAAGTTGCTGGTTTAGGTTCAGGGTGTTGACAGATGGATTAAATGAGATCTTTAATTTGGGGGTACAGATGTATAGTGGGTGCCCAGTAGGATTCAGTCACAGATATTGAATCTCCTCCAGCTTTCCAGAACATGAATTCCAAAAGGAAAGCAGAGACTTGGAAGAGGAACCGACGGCAGTTGGTGAGTAGGTTGGAAATGCTCCTGCTGAGCTGTTGCATCCATGGATTTATATGGAAGGGGTTAATACATCCCAGAGCTCTGAACAACCCTGAAAAAATGTCTTTTAAAAAAGAGGAATGACTCCAGTTCGTGCTGAACAGCTGGTGACAGATGTGCCTGAGACAGCACTGCCAGGATTATTTACATCTGATTCCTCCCAAAAGTAACAGCTCTTGCCACTTCCAACCTAACAAAGGAATGCTGAGCCATTCCAAGGTGTACATGGACATTCCTGAGGGTATTTTAACACCTATGAACATGTTAATTTTGTCTCTACATGTCATGAAATAAAAGCTTTGCTGAAGGATCTCAGAGACAACCTGGTGTTTCCCTCAAAATAACTAGTGGTGTGTGAGTTCCCACTTCCACACCAGGCAGTTTTCCCTAAAGTTGCATAACTGATGGTGTTTGTTCCAGGCTTTTTCTACTGTGGGAACTCCAGATTACATTGCTCCTGAAGTTTTCCTGCAGACTGGATACAACAAACTCTGTGACTGGTGGTCCCTGGGGGTCATCATGTACGAGATGTTGATTGGTAAGGAAGGGGGTTAAACAGGAATTGTGTAGGGTGTCAGCTGTGTTTCATGGAATCCTGGAATTCCAGACTGGTTTGGGTGGGAAGGGACCTGAAAACTCAACCCATGGGCAGGGACACCTTCCACTGTCCCAGGTTGCTCCAACCTGCCCTTGGACAATTCCAGGGATGGGGCAGCCAACTCAGAGCCTCCCCTGCTTCCCTGGTCTGGGAGGTGTGTTCTGACCAGCACTTTTTAGGCTTCAGGAGCTGGTTTTGCTTTATCCAAGACTGTATTTTCCTTTCTTTCCAGGTTATCCCCCCTTCTGCTCCGAGACCCCTCAGGAGACGTACAAGAAAGTGATGAACTGGAAAGAGACCCTGACATTCCCTCCAGAAGTTCCAATCTCTGACAAAGCAAAGGATCTTATTTTAAGGTGCCAACCACATGGTTTGCCAGTTCACCCAACACTGATTTCCCTGCCTTGCTGTGTTCTGTGCCTCTCATGGCTTGTTGCACATGGAAAAACCCCCCCCTTACAAACTGTTGTGCACATGCATCAAGTGCTGAACTCCCTCTTCAATGCTGTTGTCTCTCAATTTAGTTGTTCCCTGACTGCTCTGGCAAAATGTTTCTGCTCCTTATTTTACCTGCAAGCTTCCCAAGGAAGCAACTTTGATCCTTTTGCCAGAGGTGGCTTCTTACAGCAGGAATGGTTTTGCCACTGAGAGCACAGAAATGCATCCCAGTTCTCCCTGACTCATTTGTATTCCCAACCATTGTCTGTTCTCAGGACAGAAATGTAAATGTCTACATTATAAAATAGACAATATTATATTGTCTATTATATTTATATTTAATATAAATGCCTATTTTTAAGCTTTGTATGTTCTCCTGCTTTACCCTGGTCCTGGAATAGAAAGGCCACGTGATCCTGTTGGGAAGGAATCATTCCTGAACAGAACTTTGTGTGTTGGTTTTGCTGTGGGAGTCCTTGGGCTGCTCCATTTCTGTGTTAAGAAACCGTAGCAGGATCAGTCCAGAAAGCTGTTCCATTTCTGGATGGAATGCTTTCCTTTTCATTCTCCCTTCATTTTCATTCTTCCTTCCATCCCAGATTTTGCTGTGAATGGGAGCACAGAATTGGTGCATCTGGTGTGGAGGAAATAAAGAGTAACCCATTCTTTGAAGGGGTTGATTGGGAGCACATCAGGTAAGAAGTTTCTCCAGGGATTGTCCAGAGAGCAGCTGCCTGGAATTTATCATATCCAGGTGTGGGTGAGAGTATTTTGTTCCCTTCCTGAAGCTTGCTGAGGTTTAGGCACCTTCAGTCTTGACTCTGTTAAGGAAGTGGCTGAATCCTGCTCTGCCTTTAATGCTCCCTGTGCTCTCCTTGGCAGGGAGAGACCTGCTGCAATTTCCATAGAGATTAAAAGCATTGATGATACCTCAAACTTTGATGAATTCCCAGAATCTGATATCCTTAAACCCACAGGTAAATGACTGTTTGATTCTGCATGTGAACAATCTTCTCCAGTAGATAATCTTCCCTTTGAATGAAAGGATCTTACTAAATGCTGTGTTTTTATTTTTTATCATGATTGACTGTGGTGCAGGGGGTGGTGTAAATTCCTAAAGGATCCTTGGATTTACTGGTCAGAGCACACAGTCACACGTTTGCTTGGTTAAAAACAGAATCTGGAATGGTTTGGGCTGGAAGGGACCTTAAAGCCCATCCAGTCCCATGGGCAGGGACACCTCCCACTATCCCAGGTTACTCCAACCTGCCTTTAAACACTTCCAAGGATTGGGGCACCCACCTCTCTGGGCAACCTGTGCCAATATTTCACACAGCCCACACTGCAAACTATTTCTTCTCTGTATTTAGTCTGAATCTACCCTCTTTTAGCTTAAAATCATTGCACTGTGTCCTGTGCTCTCATTTCTTTGCTGGGGTTGAAGCACGAAGCCGAGTCCTGGGTTTGTGGCATTTTTCCTCTTCCACATCCAGTGTTTCCCACAAAAATAAACTTTGCAGTGCCCGAGGAGTAATTTAATTCCTTCTGTGTCTTCCCAGTGGCAACAAGCAACCACCCAGAGACAGACTACAAGAACAAGGACTGGGTTTTTATCAACTACACCTACAAGCGTTTCGAGGGCCTGACGGCCCGAGGAGCCATCCCGTCCTACATGAAAGGAGGGAAGTGACACAGCTTTCCCTGGCACTTCTCTTTGGAATTCTGTTGCTGTACTTTGGGTTCATACCCAGAAAAGAACTCTTTTTGGTTTTTTTTTATAGAAAACTTGAGGGCTATCAGCTCGTGGAGGAGCCTCCAGGACCCTGTTTTGTTACACACCTTTGTTACTAAGGATTTTTTTTGGTTTTTTTTGGAAAAAAAATTCCCCGTGTTTTGCATCACCTTTTGCTGCTCCAGGAGCGAGAGTTTTTCTTTTGGGAATCCTCTGCCAGGCTGTGCAGTGCAGGGGGAGAGGGGAGCCTTCCCTTTGGCATTGCAAAGCACAGGATTCCCTGGGGACTGTTTGCCAGTCCTGCCAGAAGTGACAACCTCCCTCTGCCAACTCTGCCAGCACTGTTTGCCCAGTAACAAAGCAATAATTAAAGCTTGAGACACACAACTCTCCAGGACCCTGGAGCAGGAGGACACAACTCTGTTTGCCTTAACCTTCCTTTGTAGTGCTGTTTTATAAAGCTCCTTGGAAGCCTCTTCAATAGCCTTTCTCAGCTCTGTGGCAGTGGCCTCCAGTCCTGGTGCACTTTATTTTTGGTACTAAGTGACCCTCAAGCCATTTAATATTTTTCCTAACTTAAAAAATTGTGCAGCACTTCTCCTTCTCCAGACAGGAGAAATGAGCCTTTTCCTCCTGTGAGCACCGAGTTTTTGGGGACTGTGACAGGACACAGCTACTAAACTGGTCCCAGTGTGGCTCTGGAGTTGGAGCAGAGGGAGGGAATCCCTGAATCCTTGCTGGGCACGTTGTGCAGAGCTGGCTCAGCTCCCTTGGCTGCCTGGTGCCATCTCTTGGCCAGCTCTGGGCTCTGCTGCATCTTCAGTGGTTTAAAGACAAAAATAACCATCTCCCGTGGCCTTTTTGCTGTTGGTTTGGAGTAGAAAAGGATGAGAGTCTTGCTGATGGTGATTCCTGCTGAACCATCCCTGGAGTCTCCCAGACTGGGGTCACTTTTGGAACCACTGTCCAGGGGGATTATTGCCTGCTGAGTTGTAAAAGTTCTGACCAGGTTCTCTCCAGGAGATCCCCAAAGTGCCTTTCCTTGCCTCAGCCCCTCTGGGAACACAACATTTGGGGAGGGAGGATTCTGCCTCACTTGAGCTCTTCCCAGTTAATTCCTTCTCCTGCCCAGGAGCTCCACGTTGTGCCCATTTGGAGTTAACTCTGCACTCCCAGGGGCAGGTTCCAGGCTGTAATTTCCTGAATTTGCAATCAGGTTTTCCAAAAAATTACAAATTTGTGAGGTTTCTAGAAGCCTCGGGGTGAATTGTCTTGGATTCCTGGAGATTTCTCTTGGTGCTGAACACTAACTCCAGAGTACAAAGCTTGTCTCACAGGAAAGGAAAAACTTCCAGGGCTGGATAGTCCTGAGCTGCTTTGGGTTAGGAAGTGAAACAAAATGGGTTTGTGGTGGAACTTTTTTTTAAAAAAATAGGTGCTTTTAGGGAATTTTGACCTATGTGTCTTTTGAGTGCCATCCTGAAGGACTGAGGGGGGTTGCCAGTACTGTAAATAACTTGGGTGGCCTCTCCCTCACCACCCCTGTGCTTTTTGTACATATTCCATGACTCCAGTGACTTGCCATAAGCAGTTTAGGTACCACTTGGATCCTACCAAGCTGAAAATAGCCTTAATTAGAAGTCCCAGATCAGTGGAATCAGTAGGGCTCACTTGGATGAATAAGGGCTAATGGAAGGAATGACTTTTTAGGATCAGGCTTTTCCCAACCAGTCCCCAACATCACCTTCTGCTCCCTTTGGAGTTTGTTTGAAGGACTGATACCAACTTCTGCAGTTTCTTCCAGCCATTTGAAAATGCTGCCTTATAAACCACTGGAATTAATACAAAACTATTATTTTTCTCAATTCCTAACAGCTCAGTTCCTGCCTTAAAATTCAAACAAAAATCAAAATCCTTTAAAGCTGCTGTGGATTAGCAACAAATGATTTTGAAATAGTAGCCCTTGGCTGAAAGGGACCAGCATTTTTATTTATAAATACCAAAGAATAAAAACAATGACAAGTTGTGATGACTCGCTGTGAAAAAACCAACTCTCCAGTCCTGTGTATTGTGCATTTTTAGTGCAGTGTTTGAAGTTTACTTCAAACTCAGGGTCACTCTGAGTTCAAGGTGAGGTTTTTAAAGGCACGAGGAGCAGTTGGGTACCTCATTCCTGTTGTCTTCCAGCAGAAGTTGGGTGTCTTTGGACACACCTTCAGTGGTGGGTTCTTATCCCAGGTGCATTGTAAGCCTCCTTCCTACTCCAGTTTTCCCCCAACATTAGGGAAAGAAGTGTGTCCTACAGTTTCTCCTTCCCAGGATCCATAATTCACAGCTAACAGGATTTTGGATGCCTGTTCCATCTCTCCCGTGGTAGCCAAACATTTTCCTTAGCTGCTTGTGTTTGGAGGTTGTTTTTATCTTTAACTCTTGTTTTATTAACCTGCAGTTGCTGGACTTGTAGGAGTAATTCCAAGCTGAATTCCCAATGGATGTGAACACCTTAGGCTGCCAGCTCCTCTCTGTATCATGCCCAGCACAAAGCTGCACTAAGTGTTTCTTATCACTGTGCCCTCACTCTGCCTTAACCTCCAAGTTGACAAAAGTGTTCTGTAAATATTTAAAAGCTCTTCCAAAATTGCACTGTAAGATTTGGCAGGTGGTGTCAACTTTTTATGGAATGATCTCGTCGTGTTGTGTAAATAAATTCCTCTTAGTAAACACGCTCTGCTGGCACGTTGTGTTTTATGAACTGGAGTTGTAGAATTCCAGGCTGGTTTGGGTTGGCAGGAGCTTAAATACCATTGATTCCACCCCTGCCATGGGCAGGGACACCTCCCACTGTCCCGGGTGGCTCCAACCTGGCCTTGGACACTTCCAGGGATGGAGCAGCCACAGCTTCTCTGGGAACTTGTGCCAGGGCCTCCCCACCCTCCCAGGGAGGGATTTCTTCCAAATATCCAACTAAATTCCCCCTCTTTCAGTTTAAACCCACTCCCCCTTGTCCTGTCACTCCTGTTCCAGACGAACAATCCCTCTCCACCTTCCTGCAGATCCTGGAAGGTGCTGAGAGTCTCCACACAAATCCCACCTTGTTCAAACTTTTCACCAAGTTTTTCCAAGGCTGAAGTTGGAAATCAAAGCCAGAGCTGCCCCTGAGCTGTTTTCTTCCAAAGGCACAAGTGAAGAGCACCTTGACAGGAGTTACCCAAAATTGTGATGAGTTCAAATAAACCTGGAGGTCCTCAACACTTCCCAGGTCCCTGCCAGGTCAACCAGGCTCTGTCTGATTCCAAACTGAGACTTTGGGATCACAAGCCACACTTTGTGAAGCAAGAAAACAAACCCTTCTACCCCTCTGTCCCCTTCTACTCCACATGTCAATCAATTTAAAACAAGAGCCAAACAAGTCACATATAATTTATATTTTAATACAGAAACATTTTAATACATCTGGAGTTCATACACAGCACAGGGAACACTTCAGTACATCCAGAATAACAAGAGTTGACCTTGTACCTCAAGTAGGTGACCATGAGAGGAGGAAAAGCAAACAGTTTCTCCAGTTGGTTCAGTGTCCCAATGGAACTTGCTGTCCTACCAAAAATTAAAATCCAAAATTCATCTTCATTTGCTGTGAAAGCCAATAAACCACAGTGGGTGAGTGGTAAAAACATGGAGAACTGGGAGTCTCCATCCCAAGCTGGAGGTGCAGTGGATTGCACAGGGATCCAGCAGCTCCTCCAGGCACTGACAGGGTTTAACTATCCCAAATAACTGAGTCTGCCCTTGGGCTCAGGGGGGTTGGATGGGCTGGACATGGGACTTGGATCCCAAAAGGTGCCACTGAGCTCCAATCCCAGAGTCCTGAAGAGGAGCTTTTACCACCCCCCACACTTCAGTCCTTAGAGCAAAACGTGTGAGCTCCAACTCCACCTCAGCCGGGCACCACCAACACTGAATAATCCAACCTGGCTGCTGTAAAAATAAATAAACTCTGAAAAACATCATCACAGGGCCCGGGGGAACCTCCCTCCCTGCTGGGCCCTGCAGTGCTGCTGTGTCCTGAGGGAAAGGCTCATCTCCAGGGCTGGGGATGGGGCTGGTCTGGCCCCTGGGGCAAGTTCATGGTCCATAAGTTTTCCTTTCTCTGCTACAAAAATAGAAATTCATGTGGAGCAACAGTGGGAGCTCTGTGCAGGCACTGAAGGAAACTTCTTGTCCTGACCCAATGACTCAGGAGGAGTTTTCTGAAGTTCTCAGGTGGAACTTGGGCATCTGAACCCCTGGGACCTGAAATCTTCCCAAAGGCACTTTTATAAAAAAAAAAAAAAAAGACATTTATTTGGTGCACTTGGGAAAGCAGCTGAGAACAGAAACCTGTACCCACACAAATGGGAACTAAATGTATCAGACAAGTGTCTGGGCAGAGATTTGTTACTTGGGACTAAAATTTTGTCCTTGATCTTGTGGTGTAACTCTGCAAACCACACCCATCCTCAGCAGCCAGGAGCAGCAACCCTCACTGTTCAACCCACCACCACTCAGAGGGAGAATAAATACAAATTTCCTTGCTGATGCAGCCCTGACAACAACAATTAAACTTTCTAGGGGCAGACTGACACCTTCCTCTGTTTTGCCAAGTGCCTGAGTGGCCCAGGTTTCCCCACCACTGCAGGAGCAGCACTGTCCTAAACCACTCTGCAAGTCCCTCTCCTCCTCCTGGAATTCTTTCAGCTTTTCTGTGCACCAGCAGCACGTTTAAAGACTCCAGTTTGGGTAGGTGAAGGCTGTACACAGCCATCAGAAGGGAGGCTGGGGCACAGCTGAACTTGCCCTGTGCTCAGCAAACAGGGAATTCCTCCAGGGAATTCCTCCAGGGAACTCCTGCTGCAGGAACAAGGCTCCAGTCTGAGCTAAACCAGCCTGGAGTGTTTGTTCTCACAGTCACAGCTTTGTTGGCCCTGAACACAAAATTCCCAGGGCCTTTCACACACCAGAATGCCCTCAGAGCAGGAGAGTTGCTCCCAGGTGTATTTTTCTCTCCTGAGGGCTGGTTTACTACTGGTATTTCTTACCTGCCTGACAGCAAACTGGTTCCAAACTGGGAAGAAAGCAGCTGGCTTTTAAAGCTGCAGCAGCAGAGTGTTCCCTGGAGAATCTACAGGAATTCTGACTGACTAAGGTTGGGATTTTACACAGATAGGAAACTGTTTGTATGGGGAGCTCCTCCACTGGCTTTTTGTCTGAGCAGGGGGATGGAGGAGACACCTGGAATTGCAGCATTCCTGGTCACCTCTAGAAAGCTTCACACCTATTTGGCTACTAAACAGATTTACTTGGTTGGTAAAATGTCAGCTACAGCCTCTTTTGGGTTTTTTATTAGTTTTACTGAACTGAACAGAAAACATCCCTAAAAACAACGGCTCCACCTCATGGACAAGTGTATCTGGGGAATTCCTGTGGACTGGCATATGCTTCCTATGGAACTGGTTCATCCTTCCCTAGGACAGGACACCCTGCAGGATCCAAAGCCAGGTGGCAGTGCAAGCAGATTCCTCCACGCTCAGGATTTGGCTGTCCCAACTGTGCTACATTTCTGCTGGTTGATGAAAGAGTATCATCTGTCCTGCTTTGATCTTCACTCCTCTGATCCTCACAAAAGCAAAGCTTAAGTGCCTCATGGTAAAGGAAAGCTTTGTCTTGACAGGCCCAGAATTTCCTCTCTCATGTCAAACAAGATGTTTCTATATAATTGTGCTCTTCTTTTAGAAGTTTAGATAAAATATTCAGCACCCACCAATCCGGAAGCCTTTGTAGTAGAAACAAACAGCATCATTTCCTTTTTGTCTGAGGAGATGTTGCCTTTGATTGCACAATTAAGACTGTGGAGTGTGGCTCTTTATTAACATGCTTGTTATATGACAACGTAGTAAGAGCAGGAAGGAGGATAAAGCACCTTGCAGGAGTTCTGTGTTCCATCAGAGATGTTCCCACATCCAGCAGGATTCTCCAGGACTAATCTGGGAGGTCGTTAACAACCATTTGGGAGAAGGGGGAGTTCAGCCTGTCCAGTTCATCCACCTGGGGGGGGTGATGCATTATAACCTCGTGCTCCTCTGACACATCGTCCCCCACCGTGACCAGGTTTGTGAGGGATTTGCTCCGGACACACTGGAAATCCACGTGGCGGCTCTTGCCCTCCTCCTTCTCCCAGGACATCTGGATGAAGGGCCTCTGCACATAGTTGTAAATCACCTCTGAGCGACCCCCAGGCCTCCTCTTCACCTTCTCCTTGCAGGTGGGATATCCTGGGAATGGGACAGCCAGTCATTTACCCCTGTGAGCCACACGGAGGGATAACAGCATTCCAGAAGTGCCAGGTGGGAGCCACTGTGGGCTCAGAGTGGGACACACACAGCTCACACAAATAATCACATTCCACATTAGTGGCTTGCAAAAGACTGTTCTCTTTTGAGAAAGCCTCTTTTGAGGCTGGATATTGTTTAAAAAGAACATTTGAAGCTGCAGGAACAGGCCGTTTCCACGTGCCAAAGGTGGGGATGAAAAGGAGGGAGGACTCTGAGGAGGTTGGGAGGTTTTGTGGGGAGGAAATCAGAAGGGCCAAGGCTGAACTTGAGCCCAGGAGTGCCAAGAAGGTCAAGGGCATCCTGGCCTGTATCAGTCCTGATGTGGCCAGGCAGGACCAGAGCAGTGATTGTCCCCCTGGCACTTGGGGTCACACCTCAAATTCTGGGGCAGTTCTGGACCCCTCAGGACAAGGACATTGAGGGGTTGGAGTGTGTCCAGGGAAGGGAAGGGAGCTGGGAAGGGGCTGGAGCAGCAGGAGCAGCTGAGGGAGCTGGGGGGGGCTCAGCCTGGAGAAAAGGAGGCTCAGAAGGGACCTGGAATTCTCTGCAATTCCCTGACAGGAGGGGGGAGCCAGGGGGGTTGGGCTCTGCTCCCAGGGAACAAGGGACAAGACAAGAGGAAACAGCTTCAAGTTGCATCCCAAGAGGTTTAGGTTGGATATTAGGGAAAATTTCTTCACTGAAAGGGGTGTCCAGCCCTGGCACAGCTGCTCAGGGCAGTGGTGGAGTCCCCATCCATGGAGAGATTTAAAACACATCTGAACGTGGCACCTGGGGACATGGGTTAGTGGTGGGCCTGGCAGTGCTGGGTTAATGGACTCAATGATCCCAGAGGTTTCTCCAACCTAAACAATCCCATGATTTTCTGAGGAGGGTGCAGCACTGTGTGTAGTCAGTCATACCACCAAAATCACTCACTTTGGGAGCAAACACAGCTACTCTAAAAATAAAGACTCCCAGGACAGAGCACAACATTCTCTAAGCTCCCTAAGGGAATGCCTGGAGCAACAGGTGGAAGAATTTGACTCCTGTTTCCCCACTCCTAAGGAGACAGGGCTCACTCCATGCTGTGTATCTTTTACCTTCCTTTAACTTTCAAACCTCAGTGTAACACGACAGAGCTGACGGAACACAACCAGCTTTGTCCAGGCTCATAAAAACAAATGTAAAACACAGAGTTAAACAGGAAATGCCTGGAATTCAGAGGAAACCTGGTTTTACTCACTGTGGAGTCACCTGTTTCAGGGTTTCCTTTGCTGAAGCAACACTTTACCTTCGATGCCAATGCGGATGTTTTTCAGGCCCCGCTCCTTCAACACGGCCTTTGCCACGTCCCGGTTCTCGATGTACTTGAAGAATCTGTACAGCTTGGAACTGTAAAGGACTTGAGAAAGAAAAAAAGGGTGATTAGAATCTACAAGGAGGAACCTTCTCCCTGTTTCTGACACGCTCGGCTGTGCCAAAAAGCAGGTGTGGTTTCCCAGGTGCCTGTTTTCCTCACTGGGATGAGCTGGGATTCCTCGTGGGAGGCACATCACAGCCTGGATAGGTTGGGGGGGGATGGAGTGGGGAGCAAAGAATTCCCAAAGGAGCCAGGAAAAGGCTGAGGGGGAGGCAGAAGCAGAAGGGAAAGCTGCCACGAGTGCAGGGGTGAGACCACAGCTCTAACAGGTACCCAGCAGCTCAGGAGCACACAAACAGGATGTGCCAGCATCTCCTCCTGCAGGAAGCCTGTCGTTTGGGAATGGGTTGCATGTGTGGAACACAGAGCCAGGAGCCCCAGTGCAGAGCCCTTACTTTGTGAGTACTCCTCTCCCATGGGAGGTGGATGATCCTCATCCCAGTCCACGGTGTCTTCGTCGGTGAGCACGACGATGTGACACTCCCGCTCCCCCTTGCGGGCACTGTCCACCATGATGGGCAGGATCAGCTCCTCCAGGAAACTGTCGAACTGCTTGTGAGCCCCGTCGTTGGAGAGCTCGTGTAACAGAGCACCTGAGGGGGCACAGAGCACACCGGGAGCTTTTCCACAGCGGGAAAACACGGCGCGGCTCTGCACTTCCAGATCCATCCCAGAGCACGGCCAGGAGTTTTCCTTACAACTCGGAGGCACCTGCAGCCTCCAGCTGCAGAACTGGCACCACCAGGTGTACAGGCTGCATTTGCAAAGGGATGCCAACTGCACTGCAGAATTACCACTGAACCCCCACCGGGCTCCAATCGATACAAACAGTAACACGCTGAATAATTAATTCATTAGGATACTTAAGCTGAATTTCCAGCAACAACCTCTGCCCTTGGAAGTACATTTTGTTGCCTTCTCTGTGATCGCTCATCAGAGGACAGGGCAGGCAATTCCACCCACAGCCTGTGCTATGATATCACACCCCCCATTTCAGTAAAGTGATTTTCAGAGATTTGGCTGTGGTAAAAGTACTTATTTTTGCCAGCATGGCCACCAAAAACTGCTCCCACTCACATCCCCTCATGACCAGGAACTCTATTACTTCCCAGCTTTGGTATCTTTGGTTCCTGGTTTGTCCAATTTATTTTAGCTTAAATTATTCACAATTCTCTGGTGCATCCTGGATAAAAGTCATAGCCCTGCTTCACTTTGTTGGTTCTAACAGCAAGCTCTGCTCAGCCTCTGCTACAAAAGGAGACCAGGGTGTTTATAACTGGCTTTCTGGGCAAAGTGTCTGCATTCTGCAGGATTCAGGATCCATGCAGATGATCTAAGGGCTGGTTTCTCCCCATACTTACTTAAATCTTGACATTTGATTGTGTTGAAATCAAAGTTTATGCAGAGGTAATCACATGTGTCTCGAAGGTCTGGGATGGAAATCCCATCAGGGCAGTTGATGACCCCGGTTTTATAATAATCCTGTGAATAAAAGGACAGTTTTTGGAGAGAAAAATTAGGAGTATCTTGGACTCTGATCATTCTTAATTAGTTCTTTGCTTTGTTTACCAACATTTGAGTTACAGAGGCTCTTTAGAGCTCTGTGAACAGTAAATCCAGCCCTGCTTGTCCCAGAATCTACGTCTGCAGATCCTCTCGGGATCTGATGAATGATGAGCTCCAGTTAAGACTTTCCCCCTGGCACAGAGGTTAGTAACATCTCACATAAAATACACATTAACATGCAGCCACAAGGTCAGGATGCAGCTCAGGAATGACAACAGCAGGACACACCAAAGGCAAAAGGCAACACGAGCCAACACCCGAAACGCCGAATTCCTACCAAAGCTTGCTGCTTTTTTTTGCTTTAAAAACCACAACACAAAATGGAAAAACAGCATGTCCCAGGGAGTGCAGCTGCCTGGAGGTGGCTCAGTTCTGCACAAGTGACAGACAGAGTGTTTCCTTCCCCCCAGTGTGCCCAGGTGTCTCACCAGCACCGTGCGGAACACGGCTGAGCTGATGCCCTCGGCGATCTCGTACTCTCCCTTCTCGTTTGGCCTCGTGAAATTATATTCCCTTCCTGGTCCAAACATTCTGGGGAGATAAAAAACCATGTAAATGCACAAGAATATACAAATATATTTATGCCAGATAGGTGCACTGAAGTTAAAAACATTTTTCCCTGTGAGGGTGGGACAGGGTGCCCAGAGAGGCTGTGGCTGCTCCATCCCTGGAAGTGTCCAAGGCCAGGTTGGATAAACTTGGAGCAACTTGGGATAGTGGAATGTGTCCCTGGCATGGCAGGGGGTGAAAGGAAGATGAACTTTAATGCCCCTTCCAACCCAAACTATTCTGGGATGAAACCAGTAACTTAAGCCCACACTCCAACCTTTTCCATAGGAAATAAGCCCAGGAGCTGGCTCAGGGAATCTGGGCTCTGTTGCTATGGTTACTGTGTAAGGAACAAGCCAAAGGAAAACCCCCTTTCACTGACCTACATCAGACAATTCCCCATGGCTTTTGATCCCTTTTTTTGGTGGTGTTTGTGTTTTACACAACGACCTGAGCAAGGGGCAGTGACCCACAGAACCATCTCCCCTTAGTCACACAGGGGGGGAGTGCTGGCAATACAGAACAGGAGAGATTTTGGGAGCAGCAACAGGCTCCAGCCTTTCAGCCCTGTCACAGGGAGCTGAGGGACTTCTCTTTTGGGAGGGTATCAAAAGGTAACAGCAGGAGGGGATGGAGAATTATCACCCTCCCCACTCAGGAGGGGGGTTATCAGCTGTGCACAGATGTGCTGCTTACAAACCAGGCAAACACGAGGCCAGAAGGCAAGAGGAGACCATGTTTGGCTGAAAGTGTGCATTTTTTGGTGGAAATGGCCCAAAGGGACACTTATCTAGAGAATTACCAAGTCTCCATCTGGCCACGTCTTCCAGGCCTCACTCCCAGCCCGGTCCTGACTGAGGCCCCCCTTGCTTTGCTTGTGTGCACAGGTGAGATCCCAAAACACTGTGGGTTGTTCCATGTCACCCCACACTGACCCCCTGGCTGTATCCTGAAGGAATGGCAGTGACCCACCTGCCCAGCATGGTGTCAGGGTGGGCAGTGAAGATCTGGGGGTTCACTGCAAAGCGGGTGCCATCCACCACGAGGGTCACTTTCTCTGGAGCCACTGGCTGGGAATTGCTGCTGGAGGACAAAGCACAGCAGCCATGGCGTTCCTGGCTATTAAAATATTCCGACTGTCTCTTATTTCCATCTGGGAAGTGGCAGTTGTGAGTGTCTTCAGGAGCAGAGAGGGGGCAGCTGATGTGGGGACTTCCTGGGCAAGTGCTGTGTCGGCATTCGGAGTCCAGACCTGAGGGAGACACAGGAATATTGCAGGGAAGGAGAATTTATGGGAAAATGTCATTTCCTAGTAACACTTCCTACTGAGTCATGCAATAATTAAGGATGTCAATAGACATAACTGGCAGGGTAATGCTGTATCACAGAATCAGAGCTGGAAGGGACCCACAAGGATTGAATCCAACCCCTGGCCCTGCACGGGCATCCCAAAATCCCACCCTGTCCCTGAGAGTGTTGCCCAAACACTCCCTGAGCTCTGGCAGCCTTGGGGCTGTGACCAAACCCTGGGGAGCCTGTTCAGAGCCCAGCCACCCTCTGGGAAAAGAACCTTTCCCTGAGATCCATCCCAACCCTCCCTGCAGGTAACCAGACCGTGTTTTTGAATTGAACCAGCAGGTGGATTTTGGAGACAAGAATTCCTCATGAACCATGATGGTTTCAGTGGCAAAGGGCAGGAGCAGAGGAATTAAACCAGGCCCAAAACACAGACACAGACCCTCCCAGGCAGCTGGAGCAGCAGCACACACCTCTCCAGAGGGGTGTAAGACAGCAGGGCTTGACCCTGCTCCGTGGTGGGCACACAGGACTGTCCAGCTGCTTCCAGGGAATGTGTTCAGGGACAGCCTGGGAGCTGGCTGGCCAGGGCATTCCCGTGGGATGATCCTGCCAAGAAGCTGTGCCCTGGTGTCCTTTAGAGCAGCCTGGCAGAGGCAGGGTACATACTCCCCAGTGCAACCTGCCTTGTGACACTGGGACCTTCTCCAAACCACGACACCCCCCAAGCCCCCAAAGAGAACCTCCCCTCAAGATTCCCGGGTGAGGACACGATCCTTACCCTCAGTCCTGGGAAGTGCAGCAGGGCTGTGACCTCCTACCAGCACAGACCCTTCTCCTGCCTCATGGGCTGCTCCACTTCTGTTTTCCACAGGGCAACTGGATTCCAGGTTCCTGGCCCAGTCTGTGCCCCCAGCACAGGGAACATTCATGCTGGGCCTCCCTGCTGTCAGGAGCTGCTGCCGTTTCCTGAGGGAAGAGCTGCAGGGAAAACACCAGGTGGTTGGTTTTGGAAAGAATCCCCAAGCAATGAAGATCAAATCCCTGTATCTGGGATCAAAAGTAAAGTCCCTCAAGCTCAAAAGGTATTTTTTTGCAGGTATTTCACTGTGTTTCAGAGGCTTAGGATGTCCCTGCACTCACTTAGGAAAAGGGAAAATAGCTTTTAAAGTAACCAGGGGTCTATTAAATATATTAAATCTATTTAATCCACAGATCTTTGCTTTCTTAAAGCTAAGTCTAAAGCCACTGATGTCTTTAGATCACAAGTGTGTTCCTGCAATTACCCTCCCTGCAGACCTCTAGAGCCCTTTAAAAATGTCCCTGTATCTCCTGATTTCCAGCCCTGGCAGAATGAGCTCTGTGACACAGTTATGGCCTGAAATACAACCTTTTCCCTCTTTTCTCTTTCCCTCTTTGTCTCTGGCATTTGTTTTGCCCTGGACAAGAACCAGCTTTCCTTTCTTGGCTTCAGCTGTTTTCCTTTCACTCTCTCAGACACAAAGCACCATGAATGAATTTTCCCAATTTCCCCCCTGCTGAACAATTGTCCTGTGTCTTTTCCTTCCAGGGCCTGTGGGTGCCATGACTTGGGGGAGGCAAATCAGGGCAAACACAGCACTATTGAAACAAGATGCCAAGGCAGAGCTGATGAGTTTTCTGGGCAGGACCTGCTGAGGGTGAAGCCTTAATGAGCAGTTCAGTGGTGGGTTTCAAGCCCAGCATTACTGGAACCATTTCATTCTTAATGAGAATTTACAAAAGGAGTAACAACTCCTTCCTTTTGTTCTACAAACCCAGTACTGAGGCTCCAGCATTATTGTATCTGTGTATTTTTAGAAATTCTGTTGCTTACACATTATGTGAAGTTTCATCCCAAGGAGGGGTTTTGGCAACACAAAACCATTTTTTAAAGGCTCTGGCGGGAAGGGAAGGTTTGGGAAGGGAAGGTTTGGGAAGGAAAAGGAAGGTTTAGGAAGGTTTGGGAAGGTTTGGGAAGGTTTGGGAAGGGAAGGTTTGGGAAGGTTTGGGAAGGTTTGGGAAGGTTTGGGAAGGTTTGGGAAGGTTTGGGAAGGGAAGGGAAGGGAAGGGAAGGGAAGGGAAGGGAAGGGAAGGGAAGGGAAGGGAAAGAGGAGCCTCTGAGGGTCATCTCAGTGCCAGGGGCTGAGCAGCAAACAGGGAATCACTTCCCTCTGCTCCCATTGAACACATGCTGGGAAAACTCCCTCTCTCCACATCTGGAGAAATCCTCTCATCATTCCCACAGAAATCCAGCAGTGCCTGTGAATGCTGTCCTGCACTTGGGCATAAACTCATGGAATATCTCATACCTACAACCAATCCAGATGGCTGTGCATCTTCCAGAGAGAATCATGGAATATCCCAGGAAGGACCCACAAGGATTATCCAGTCCAACTCCAGGCCTGCACAGGACATCCCAAAATCCCACCCTGTCCCTGAGAGGATGATCCAAACACTCCTGGAGCTCTGGCAGCCTCGGGGCTGTGATCAAACCCTGGGGAGCCTGTTCCACCCTCTGGGGGAAGAACCTTTTCCTGGCACCTTCTCTGGGATGGACTTGTCACACATGAACAAATCCAGCCCCTTTTATCCAAGCAAACATCAACTCCCTGGAATAAACCCAGGCAACCCTCTGCTTCTTTTTTTGTGCATCTTGTGGAACATCTGGAACATCCAGCCCTGCTGATCCTCCAACCTGGGCCAGGCTGCTGGCAATTCCCTGTGTTCTGGCATTCCCAAATCCTGCTCACTGTGTGTCAGCAGAGCTGAGGTAGATGAGTAAGGATCCTCTGGCACATCTGGCTGGCACAATAAATCCCCAAACTGCTCATTTACAGTGACAAATACATTGCAAACACCACAGAACCCAGAGGGGAAACCAGGACACAAAGACTTCAAGGCCAAACTCCTGCCTGCCCAGCTCCCAAATCTCCTGGTTCCCTTTCATGCCCAGGATCAAGGAAAACTACTCGTGGTGAGAGTGAATGCCTATAAATAATAATTAGCACTTTCCATCTTCAAAGCTTTTAACAAATATTAACTGCTCCTTGCTCCCACAACCCTGGGAAACACTGCAGGGAAGTGTTTTATGAGAGAAAACAGGGACACAGAGGAGGAGCCACAATCCTGAGGATCAGAGTATCCAGGTGTTCCTCTGACTTGGAGCACGTTCACTGCTCAGCAATTCCCAAGTTACCACCTTCCTCTGAGGGCTCTTTCCATGCACATTCCCAGCCTCTGGGAAGTGTAAATTGGTTGGTGCCACAGGAGGGACCAGGGGCAGTGAAGGAGCACCTGGATCTCTTTGCTCACTTCTCTGGGACTGGTTTGTGTGCTCAAATCCCAAGGGATCAGGAATGAAACAGTTCATATTCTCAAATGCCAAGGGATCAGGAATGGAATAGTTCATATTCTCAAATCCCAAGGGATCAGGAATGAAACAGTTCATGTTCTCAGATCCTGAGGGATCAGGAATGGAACAGTTTGTGTTCTCAGATCCTGAGGGATCAGGGAAGGAACAGTTTGTGTTCTCAGATCCTGAGGGATCAGGGAAGGAACAGTTTGTGTTCTCAAATCCTGAGGGATCAGGGAAGGAACAGTCCATATTCTCAGATCCTGAGGGATCAGGGAAGGAACAGTTTGTGTTCTCAGATCCTGAGGGATCAGGGAAGGAACAGTCCATATTCTCAGATCCTGAGGGATCAGGGAAGGAACAGTCCTCAGAGGAGCTGAACACTCCCAGCTGGATTTTAGGACCTGGGCACCCAGGAATATCAAAACCCCCATGTCACATTCAGCATTAAAAATCAGAGAAACTGCTCCTAAACAGGCTGGGATTTTAGTTTTGTAAAGGAAATCAGTGTCAGAGTCAAAAATCAAAATTCCCATCTGGCTCTGGCTGGTGGTTTTCCTGCACTTGGATCATGTAGGTCCCTCCTCCCTCTGGAATACACCAATGTCAAGAATGAGCTGTAAACATCTGTCTCCAAACCATGTCCTGAGTCCTGCTGAAATCATCTTTATTTGAACTTGTCTTTTGTTGAGAGAAAAACATGAAGATGTATCTAAATTATTTTAAATCACAGAGCGGAAATAGATTTATTTAGCAATGAGCCTTTGGCACAAACAATTGATGCTACAAACAGAGCAGAGATGAAGGGGCTGATCCTTGTTCTGTGTGATTTTTAAGAAGGAAATGTTCTGGAATGTGGAGAGGCTGGGAAGATCTTCAGCACATCATCCTTCCCCACCCTAAGGAATCTGGGGCACATCCAAAGCCACTTCCCAAGGTTTACAGTTCTCCCCCAGCTCCTGGAAGGAGGGGAATGGCTCAGCTGCACAGAACACCATAAAAAAGGTGATGTGTGCCATGAAAAGAAATTCAAATACACCAACACATCCAGCAGAGAAAACCCACTTAGATGCAGCACATTTATTAAGCCAAAGATAATAAAAGCATCACTCTAAACTTGCTGGTTTCTAATTATTATAATTTAGGATATTTATAAGGTTATACTCCTTATCCTTGAGATTTTTTTTTCTTTTTAAAGAACCATTATAGAATATTTTAGGTATCAAGAACTTCCTGGAAACTTAAAAAAACCATCCTGAAGAGCCAAGCTGTCAAAATCCATGGAAAAGGAAAGCCAATCCTGTAACATCTGACAGCCCTTGCACAGCTTCACTGTCATCTGGCACAGCACAGACAAGTTGTGAGGAGTAAAAATAGTAGAAATGAGTAACTTTACTCCACCACTTGGTTTGCAAAGAGCCAGGAAGGAGGAGCAGTGAGTGACTCAGGTGGTGAGCAACCCCCCCTTCCTAAACCACAGAGTAACCACCAGGACTGAAATAAAACTCCAAACAACTCAGTTTGAAGGTGACAACACTCCTTTAAATCCACAAAAACATTCCCATTGCTCTCAGAAATATGAGCAAGCAGGAAACATGCTGGGTGTGCCTGACCTAATTCCACTCAACTGCTGCAGGACAAGATGGATTTCTAAGAGAACTGCACAGGCTTTCCATGGTTTAAAGCCTGGCTTTAATTTCTGTCCTGGTTTAACCTCAGACAGCAACTAAACCCAACACAGCCACGTGCTCCCTGGGCCCTGCTGGGATGGGGGACAGAACTGGAACAGAAGCTCATGGGTTGAGAGAAAAGATATTTTAGATATATTTAGAGATTTTAAAGATTTTTAAGGGTTTAAAGATGTTTTAAACCCTTGCAGGATCTGAAGGGGCTACAAGGAAGGGGCAGAAGGAACTGGAGTGACAGGAAAGGGGGGAATGGCTTCCCACTGCCATTATATTCTCTCCCAGGGAAGAATCCCTTCCCAATCTCCCATCCAACCCTCTGGCAGTGGGAAGCCATTCCCTGTGTCCTGTCCCTCCAGCCCTTGTCCCCAGTCCCTCTCCAGCTCCTGGAGCCCCTTGAGGCTCTGGAAGGATCTCCCTGGATCCTTCCCTTCTCCAGGGGAACATTCCCAGCTCTCCCAGCCTGGCTCCACAGGTGTCCAAGGAGGGAAGTTGGTGTCTCCACACTGAGCCCCTGACAACAAAAGCTGATTTATGGGTTGGACCAGCACAGGACAAAAAGCTTTTCCCTTGCCATAAAATAACTCTATCAAGATACAGAGGATTCATTTTCCATCTGGCTCCAAATGATAGCTGGAAAATAATGTCCTGCAGGACTGAGGCAACACAGGGCAGCCCAAAAACTTTGGCAAGAGGCAGCAAGGAGGCTGCTGGAATGCTGGGTTGTTCCTCCCATTCTGTGCAGTGTTAGCAAAGTTTACTGACTCACTCCTTTACTTGAGGCTTAAAAAAACCCCCCAGTGTTGTCACAAATACCAATTCCAAACTACAGGTGCTTTTAATGCTTCCACACCTTGGTTTTAGACCTAAAATTCACCAGGTCCTTCTGTCACCACCAGTGACAAAGGAGCCCCATCAGCCCCACACTCATTTCTTTATCATCACCCAAATTAATACAAGCAGAACAGACTGAGATTTATTAATTTGATGTGACCTATTACAGGCTTTTCCTCGTGGCAGCCTCATCCATGGGATGGATGAAGTGCATCCAACAGTGTCCCACCCCCAGCTGGCTCAGGAGGGAACAAAATTCCTCACCAAGGCCAACACGTGGATGTTTTTCTATTTCCCTCCCTGTGAGGCTCAAGGTATTTGTGTTAAAGAGCACAACCAACAATTATAAAGGGCATTTCCACTCTTCACATCACTGGAATAAACACAGAAAAAATATATATTTGATGCTTTTTGATCGAATTTGATGTCTTACCACTATGGCAGTGGCAGATATCAGATAATGGTATCTGATTAAATCCAGCAATTTAAATAAAATTGGTTGTGTCCTTGTAGAACATAAACCTCCTTCCTTGGCAGGATGGAATATGGAGATCTGGTCAGGATAAATCTATGGAATGTGCAGATCTGATCAGGGTAAATCTGTGGAATATGCAGATCTGATCAGGATAAATCTGTGGAATATACAGATCTGATCAGGGAAAATCTATGGAATATACAGATCTGATCAGGGAAAATCTATGGAATATACAGATCTGATCAGGGAAAATCTATGGAATATACAGATCTGATCAGGGAAAATCTATGGAATATACAGATCTGATCAGGGAAAATCTATGGAATATACAGATCTGATCAGGGAAAATCTATGGAATATACAGATCTGATCAGGGAAAATCTATGGAATATACAGATCTGATCAGGGAAAATCTATGGAATATACAGATCTGATCAGGGAAAATCTATGGAATATACAGATCTGATCAGGGAAAATCTATGGAATATACAGATCTGATCAGGGAAAATCTATGGAATATACAGATCTGATCAGGGAAAATCTATGGAATATACAGATCTGATCAGGGAAAATCTATGGAATATACAGATCTGATCAGGGAAAATCTATGGAATATACAGATCTGATCAGGGAAAATCTATGGAATATACAGATCTGATCAGGGAAAATCTATGGAATATACAGATCTGATCAGGGAAAATCTATGGAATATACAGATCTGATCAGGGAAAATCTATGGAATATACAGATCTGATCAGGGTAAATCTATGGAATACACAGATCTGATCAGGGTAAAGGGAAAAGCTCTGGCTAAAGATGAGCTGTTGCAAATATAAGCAGGATATTTTTCTCTAGAGACAGGAAAAGCAAAAACAGACAATATTGAGCTAAATAAAGTTTTAAGGCAGGTGACACCCATGAGCTGCACTTTCTCTTCACCTCTGTTGGACTGAGCTACAAAACACACAAAAACCTGCCAGAGGAGCAAGAGCTGCAGAAAACAGAGTTTTTCTGTTCTCTGATCTCCCATTTCCTGCAGAAGCACTGACAAGTTTCCAGAAAACCCCACGTGTTTCAACAAAGCACAAAAGCCTTTTCCCCGGAGATTTTAAAACCTGCTTTCCTTCCTCAATTTTGTTCCCAGGAAGCAAAGCTGAACCTGGTTTCAAACTCATACATTCCCACTTAAAAGCAGGAGGAGAATTCCTGAAGGAATTCTCCCAGGGAACCTGATCCACGTGCAGAATTCCCGACAACCCTAATCCCACCTTTTCCTGGAGTAACTGTGGAGACCCCGCTCCCAGCACCCCCTCACTTACTGCCGGCTCATAATCAGTGCCACCAGCTCCCGGATCCCGAAATCCCGCTGGAAAACCGGGAAGCACCGAGGCACAGCAAAGCTCAGTTTAAACTCGGAGCAGCTCCGGTCACTCCCCCAAAGCCCAGGGGCTGATTCATGGAAATATTTCAGTGTAAAAGTCCTTCCCCTTCAGCTCATCCGGGCAGAGTTTGACTTGAACGATCTCAGCTTTATTTATATATTTATTTAGTCTTTTCTCTCCAATAAAAATCTCTTTTTCTCCCCAAATCCCTGGTTCTGCTTGTTTTTGCAGGAATGGTGTGGGAGAAAAAGCTCAGTTTTATTAAAGCCTTTGGTTAAACTCATCCCTTGTGCAGGCCCAGAAAAATTAACCACCATAATTTTGGGGTTTGTCCAAAGAAGAGCTTGGATTTGGGTGCAAACAAACTGACAGGAATTGAGGATAAAATGAGGTGTTTTGGTATTTCAATGAATAATGAAGCCAATAAACACCAGCACCTTCCCCTGTGCCAAGGACAAGATGTTACACCTTTATGGCACCTGGAAATGGGACAAGAAATTAAAAAAATCAATCTATTCTGGGTTTTTTACTGCAATGTAAAGGGATTGCTCAGAGACTACTCCAAACAATTTCACAGAACAGAAATAAAGGAATCACATATCAACAACAAGACAATTTTTAATGTAAAAAGAGCCTGAAGAAGCAGGAAATTATTTTTATCCTGACTCACTCCAGTGACAAAATATGTGTGTCCTGACAAGTCTTAAGTGGGAATGAAAGATGCTTTAAGAGGGGTCTTATCTACAAACCAACCCACCCAACATAAAAAAATCCAGGTTGTCACTAATTTACTAACTTTTGTCTTGCAAGAACTTGTTACTTTTGGGTTGGGGGCAAGATTTTATTTATTTAATGCCTAATTATCTGTTTAGATCCAGGTGCAATAAAGCACCTGGGGGCTGGTAAAGAGGTTGAGGAATAGAAAGAAGAACAGCTTTTATAATTTATAAAAATATAAACATGTAAAAATATTTTATATGATTTTATACATCTAAATTACAAATTAGCTTTTATAATTACCCTATTTGCTTTTAGCACAGCAACCAGTGTGGATCCTCTTGAGCTGAGCATCAGTATATTTTGAAATATTATTTCAATATAAATTGAAATATTTTGCAATATAAATTTAAAAGTATTTTACACTACAGAGAATATTCAGCCTATAAAATAATTCCAATCATTTATGGAGTTTTTAGTTCCCTCTAGGAAATCATCTGATGTTTCACCACAGCAAAAAAACACCAATTTGCTTTGACTCTTATTTTAGAAAGGCTGTGAGCAGCTCCAAACTCCACCTTCCTCCTCCTCTGGAAGGAATCCCAAGCAGGAACTGCTGCCTCATTCCCAGCTCATCCCTACAACTCCAACTGCCATCCCTGTTTATCCAATGGCACGGCAGGAGCTTGGAAAACTCACAATAGATGGCACAGTTTGGATTTGGAAAGATGGATGCAGCTACAGGAGCTGTTCAAAGAGAGTTCAGATAATATTAATAATATTAATATTAATAATAATGATGATAATAATAATAATATCCAGGGAAGAAGCACTGGAATGCAATGAAATTTGAAATATTGCAGTGTTGAGAAAGAAGTTCAGGTTCATTGTGGAACCACTGGGAAAACTCAGGTGTCACCACCCAGTTCAGGTGGTTTTTCCCCAATTTTGGGCTGAGACAGGAGCCCTGCCAGGGGATTATGTGGCACCCCAGGGGCACTGCCATATCTCAGCACAACAGGCCCTGGAGCCAGGTCAGATAAAGGCACAGCTCAATTTTCCTGCTGAAGGGCTGAGCTGCTCCTTGGAAGCACAGAACATTGAGTGGTGTGTTCTCTAAATCAAACACAGTGTTTTAATTCTCATTAAGAGACAAAAACAAAGAGCAAAACAAATTTCAGGCTCCTTTTAGAGTGGAGCCACATTAGGAACTGCAAGTAATACTGAGTAATCCAAACCCCAAATAATGCCAGGTTTTATTTAGCACAATTACAGCTCTTGGGAAAACACATCCTGATTTATTTTTAGGGAGGCAGGAGTTAAAATTTCAGGCAGGTGAGGTCAACCATGAGCTCTCAGTTTGTGTCAGCACAGAACCTGATCCCTTATTTTCAAGAACTGAAAAACAGGTTCATGATTTCCAAGCAACTGAAGTTCAGGATGGGACAAAACAGCCTTTGCTTTGTTGACATGTCTGGGTAAATATTTCACATGTCGAGCACAGTTCTAACACTTTCTAAGAATATTCCATGACATTCTTGCTGCTGTGACTAATAATTCCTACACAAAAATATTTGGCCAGTGCTGCGTTACAGCAAAATTAGCCAAGAACTGGAGCTGTGTGTTGTGGGAGGAAAAAAAAGGGAAAATACCACTAAAAAAAATAAAATATACAACACTGAAAAAGCAGAGGAGATGCCTATTTCAACACACATAATGAGGTGTTCATGCAGAGGAAAGGTGCTCATTTGGGCATTGAATAAGGTCACACTTGAAAAAGAAAAGTTCTAAATTGAAATGTGTTCCACACACTCCACTCAGCTTGTTTTTAAGCAGGAGCCCATCAATATTCTTGCCAAAACTGCAGCTGGTTTCGTGTTTATCTCAAAGACAACGTGCAAAAGAAAGGCCAAGACCTTAAAAAACCTTATTTACTTCAAGGAAATGGTTTTCAAAGGCTGTCCTTGTGAGAAATAATCAACTCTGAGTGATCTGATAGATTCACAATAAATAGGCATATTCCAGCTTGTGCATGATTTTAATAAATCCTTGACAAGAAGACAGGTTTTAGGGCAGAGCCTGCTAATTAAATAGTCTGTTAATGTCCAAAGCAGCTCTGTAACCTCAGGATTTCAACTCAATCCTGACCAGATGTGACCTAAACTGTGACATTTTAGAGCTCTTGATGTGATGAAGCTCCATAAATAAGAATTTTTTTCTAGGCTGAATATTCCCTCTACTGATACTGTGCTGTAAAATAATCCACTCATATTAAAACTTATCCATTTCCAACTCCACTGGTCCATCCCAAGAGCTCCACACTGGACAGTTGCTGTGCTAAAAGCAAATAAAAGCTAATTTATTAATTAAATGTGCCATGACATGAGTTGGCTTTTGTCAGTCTGGCTGAGGAGACAAATCACCAAGTGAAGCTCTTGGTGGTAAATGTGGAGCCAGAACCCAAGAGGAAAAATCCCAAGAGGAGAAATGCCAGCAGGTGACTGTTCCTGGAATGTTCCCTGTCAGGGCTCCCTGCTCTGGGAAAAAGCAAAGCCTTTCAATCTCCCACTTGTCAGTGGTTCACAGGAGGTTTTGGGGCTCAGTTGTTATTTTTACCTGAGTTTCCTAATTAAAGCAGCACTGAGTGTGTGCAGCACAGGGGGAGAGGCTGGAGAACATTCCATTTCCTGCATTAATCAGTTGGATCTTTCACAAATGCAGTAACTCCACTGTCCAAGTGAAGTGGCATTTCCTGTAGCTGCTCCCACCACCTGGAAAATGCCCTTGGAATGACTTAAGAGCACGATGTGAAGCCAGATTGAGATGCCACAGCTATGGAGATTTATTTATCACTTTTATATATATTTAACTTGGAAAAGGAGAGGCCCATGATGTTGGCAGAGGTTTTTGTAACAGGGACATTTGACAGACATTTCTGTACAGNGGATTTAAGAAACCACATTGTAACAGCAAAACTGAAATATCAATAATCTATATTTCTTTTCTATTCTTTTGCTGGCCTCCTGATCAAAGCTGCCAGAGATAAAGCAAACATTTTAAAAACCTCCAAAGACTCCTTTCCCACCACAGGCAGTGAAGTCTTTTTCCAAAGCCCATCTCAGAACATTTCCTACATAAAGGTTCATCTGAAGCTCCATCAGTCCCTGACACCCACNAGCCCAAAGCACTGAGCTCTCCACAGCTTTATAATTCCCAATAAACACAACCCCAGTTTCCCCCTTGCTCAGCCAAGACAAGGGAACACAAATCATTGACTGGATTCCCTTCAGGGTCCTGGCAGCACATTCCCAGAGGATCATCTTTTTATCCCTGTCCTCAGCAAAACATGGGAATGCAGCTCTTCATATCGAATATACTGAATTAAGACTTTCTGAGATCCACATCAGTCACCCTGGGATGGGAATTCCATGCCCAGGGTGGGGGGAGCAGGGACAGACACACTCCAGGCAGGATGGGAAACAGGGAAAGCTGGGAATGGGAAAGCTCCTCTCCCACACACCCAGGGAAAGCACAGGATCAATCCTTTTCTCCATTAGTGCAGCATCCAAATCAATGGTTTGGATCCCACTCCAAAGGGAGCTCTGGAATTGCAGCAGCATCTGGGTAAAAGCTCCAACCTGCCTCTGCCCAAACGACTCAGACATTAACTCATTTACACCCCATCAGGTGGGAACTCACAGAAACTGGAGGTGAGCAAAGCCCTGGGGGTTTCAGGTGCTTTGTATTAGAGCTGAACCATTTCTCAAATAAACCTGAATTGTCTCATTTGTACCTCACTGAATAATCTGAGGAGTTTTCCTATTTGCAACTTGTTCTGAATGGAAAAAAAAAATTATATATATANAGACTCCAGGGAAACCTGCAAGTGGCTGCTGGAACATGGATGTGAATGGATTAGGGAGCTCCTTCCTAAGCAGCAGGTAACATTCCAGGCAGATGGAGCCCTGCTGGGAGAGGGGATTATGTAACACCACAGTTTTAATCCACTCCCCCAGAGGAGGAAGGAATGAGCTCAGTTTCACACAGGTTAAAGCTTCCTTATTCTGCTTTTCTCTGCTGTTTATTCCAGTTGTGTTGAAGTAACAGATGATGTGGGAGCACCTGAATGGAGGGATCTGGAAAATCCACCCAGCTCATTTCCAGCCTGACTAGAAACTCTGTTCCTGCTGGGAAGTTTTGCCCTTCCTGCCTTTTCCCTGCTCACCTCCTTTGTGGATCTCTCACTCCAATTTCTCCAAGTTACCAGAACACCCTGAGTGAGAACTGCAGCCATTCAGTCACAAAACAGGTACCACTTGGAGAAAAATAGCAATTATTATTAATAACCCAAGAAAATCCCTCGAGTTGGGGCAGGTGCTGAATCCAACACTTACAGGACATCCATGGGATCATGAGGACTCGGATTCACTCCAGGAAATGTGACCAGGGTTGGGCTCCAAGGGCTCTGCTCTGCTTCCTGCTGAAAACTCCCTGATCCCACAGACTGAACTCCAGGTCAGGGGCTCTCACTGTTTTATGAGAGCTGGTTGATAATTGATTTCATTTCCCAGATCCTGCTACACTTGCTGTTGCCACTGAGAGCATGACTAAGAAAGCCTAATCTGGATTTTTGCCCACAAACTGCAGAGGCAGAGCTGGGCTCTCATTTCTTTGTCTTTATTCCATTTCCATCCCTCTCTCCCTTATTTTATTGCTTCTTTTGGCTCTCTCAGTATTGACTCTCAGGCAGATTTTCATTCTCCAGCCCCTGGGACAGTGGGATATGTACAACCTGTTCCAATTTGTAGCTCACAGGGGTATTTCTACATTTGTGTGTTCAGTACAAAACCCATGCAGTGACTGAACATTCCCACTGCCAGGAGCAATCCATGGATTAACATCATTTTTAAGTGCTGCACAGAACACATCTGAGATTGTTCTGAGGGCAAGAGGGGAAAAACCAATCCCAAACTGCAGATGAAATGAGTGAATGTTGAGCTCCAGCAGCTCCAGCCCTTGTTCAGTGCTGATTCCAAGACTAACAGCCATTGATTTTCCTCCTCAATTCCAGCCCTTCAAAAGTCCTCAGTCCTCCCTTGTGCCCAAAAAAGTGGAGACAACCCCCCCAGGCCAGTCTGAAGTCTCTGCTCAGCTCAGAGGACACATCCTGCCTGCAAATTAGAAATGGGGCAAGACACAGGAGGAGAAATATCCATGGAACTGATGGAATGACACACAGGGAAGGCAGATCCCAGGACTTCAGTACTTACAGCTCCTGTCATTATTTCCTTGTCACAGACTTCCCAAACTTCCCCAGCTTCTCTCTACTGTCAAGGCTCAGAACAGGGAGGCTGTTCAAGAATTCCCAAGGCCACCCAAAATCCAGGAACTCAAAATTGTACTGACCTTGGCAAAAGGTGCTCCACAAGCTCTAGTGAAGTGTCATGTTGGAATTGGAGGGATCAGACACCTGAAATCAGTGTTTTCAGCAGCAGCCTGGCCAAGTTTTCCCCACAAACAGATACTGCAGTCCCACTGATTCCACAGAAAATATTCATTTTACCAAACTGGTAATTTCCCAACTCAGCAGGAGCTCTATTTGCTATTTATTAAGTGGGGATAAAAATCCTGGTGGCTCCCCATCCTTTTGCATTCCCCCCCAGAAAAGGTGTTTATCATGCTGCTTGTCTGCATGTGGGTTAATTAGCCAGTAATGAACTGATCCTTTAGCTAAATTCACTCTTTATTAAGCAATTCATTTAAAAATCAGATCCTTTAGACAGCTCCAGTGACCTTGATCAGCAGGCACCTACTCAGCATTTTTCTTGTAGAGAAAAAGCTCATTATCCACACACTTCTCTGGGATCCCAAAGCAGTTCCAGAGTCCATCCCATCCCAAGCTGAAGTTTTCTTGAGACTCACTTTGCATTTATTACAGCAGGAATTTCTGACAGTGGCTTTGGCAGGAACAGGTAATAAAGAGAGAACACAGGTTATTTGGCTGCTGACTTGGCCTCTCATCCTGCACTGACTTTCCTAACAGGACTCTGGAACTCTGATGCAATTCTTAATCCAGTGCCACTGTTGCTCCAATATCCCTTTATGATCCCAATTTTTGGCTAAAGGGGACAAAGGTGGCGTTAATTCCAGCACTGGAGCAAATTCATCACAAAGGGTCAAGTGTTATTTACCTTCCTCTACACCCAACTTTGCTCCTTGTGGGTTTTCAACGTTTAAATTAAGAGTTAAATGCAATGTTTTTGAATAATATTACACTGTGCTGCCACACTTGGCTCCTGTCAGGGCCACAGGGAATGATTCAGGAGGAGGTGAAGTGCCAAACACATCCTGGCATGGCCCAAACTTGGTGCTGAAGCAGCAATTAATAAAACAAGCTGATGATTTTCAGTTCTCATGACCTGTACAGTCACTGAGTCACCACAACAAATGGGACAATATCCTGAATTGAAAACTCCAAGCAAGTGGTTATGAAACCTCTGGGATTCTGAGAGGGAAAACTGAACGTGCTGAGACATGAAGGTGTCTGAGACTGAGGTAAGATCAGATTTAGGATCAAATCAGCTCAAGTAAAAGGGTTTCTCAATTCTGATGGTTAAAAATACTTTGGGGAGGAAATAAAGATTATTGTTGTGCATAGTTCAGGTAAAGTCTGGAGCACAGGAAAATAAAAGTGTAACTTTGAGTGATTTTCTACTGGATACATCCAACAAATCTAGGTGGATTTTAGATGATGTATTTTTGTTTGCACAAAGATGATCAGTGATCAGGAGTTACTTCTTACCTTCCACTCCATGAACTGCCTCAAAACCCCAAGAAAACCCCTCAAAAATAATAAAAACTCCCCCAAACTCAACACTTTCTTGCTTGTAGGTCCAGGAAATCTCCATCAAACAGCCCAAAAGGCCCTGCAATAATTGGTTCTCACCACTGTTGAGAAGAGAAATAACCAGTTTGGTCCTTTTCTCTACATCTTCTTCCAGGTTGGCACCTGCAACTCCCCTTCTTTATACAAAATAACTACAAAACTCCCCCAAAATAAAATGATGTGATCAACTCCTCCCACAAAGGTCACTCCTTTCAGACCCAAATCAAACAGAAAACTCATTCCCTTCAGCCCTACCAGGAGAAGACAGCACTGAAAGAGAGCAAAAAGTATTTCATTCAAATAGGTCTTGAAACAAACCCTAAAAACTGGAAACACACCTATTTCCATGCCAGGAGAACTTACTTTAATCTTTTAAATTGCTTTAAAATAAACTGAAATAAGTCTAGACACAATCACCTGCACAGGTTTCAGTTTTCCATATAATCTGCTGCATTTCAGCCATAAAATCAGACCACAGGAGACCCTTTATTGTGGATGTTATTATGGAAAATAAGGACAATTGTGCCAATATAAACAATTATTATCCAGGCTGCTTTGCAGAAGGACATTTATTTTTAGTGACACGACTCCACAGAGGTTATAAACAGCATCATTACTATTTTAGTCAAAGGTGACTGTGTCCCTAAATGGAACAATAATAAAGGCATGTGGAAATCCAGAATAACACCTCTCCCAAAGCAGCTTTGCCCACACACCAACCCAGAGTTTCTGAGCCCAGGAATTCACCTGTTTTCCAACAAACACTTCTCAGGACTGAGGTGTTTCTAACCCTCAAAGCCTGAGCAGTGCAGCCTCACTGCCCCAGCACCAGGGAAACAAGGACACACCTCAACAGGGAAAGCTGAGCTTCCTATTGATTCCCAGACATCCTGCTGGGAATCCTTCAGGATGGTGCTAATACCACCAGGAAGGTGAGGAAAAGGCACACAGGGAGCACAGGTAGATTTGTGCCTTCAAGACACAACAGGATTTGGGGTTGCAGCAACCTTGGCAAATTCAAACCCCTCTTCTTACAGGGGTTCCCAGCCTCCCAGGTTTATGGAATCAGAGAATGGACTGAGAAAGGACCTTAAAGCCCATTAATTCCACTCCCTGCCATGGGCAGGGACACCTTCCACTATCCCAGGTTGCTCCAACCTGGCCTTGGACACTTCCAGGGATGGGGCAGCCACAGCTTCTCTGGGCACCCTGTGCCAGGACCTCCCCACCCTCCCAGGGAGGAATTTCTTCCCATATCCCATCTAAACCTGCCCTCTGGCAGTGGGAAGCCATTCCCCCTTGTCCTGTCACTCCAAGCTCTTGTCCCAGGTCGTTCTCCATCCTTCTTGTCTGCACCTTCAGGCACTGGAAAGCTGCAATCAGGTCACCTCAAGGCCTTTTCTTTTCCAGGCTGAACAATCCCAATTGTCACAGCCTTTCCTCATTAAGAGGAGCTCCATCTCTCTAATCAACCTGGTGTCTCCAACAGCTCCATATCATTCCTGTGGCCAGGGCATGTCCAGCCTCTCACCCCTGAGTTCTTCTCCCCAGGGCTGCTCTCAATCTCTAATTCCCCACCCTGGATTGATCCTGGGGGTTGTCCTGACCCACGTGCAGCACCAGCACTTGCTCCTATTAAACCTCGTACCCAAGACTCTGGATTATTATCATCCACTCCCTGAAAAGCCTCAGATCACTGAGATGGATCATGGAGAGAGACAGGATCAGGGATGACACAAAAAGATTCCATTTAGTGGAAAACCCTTTAAAAACACCTGCTCCTTTCAAACCACAGGAAGAAGGGAGGATAAGGAAGATAAACTCAAGCCCAAAAATATGATAGGAATAAACCACCCCAGCCTAGAGCCCCAGAGCAGGCGCAGGAGGGCAGTGTGTGACCAAGCAGCACCCTGAGGGCAGGCTGGGGCCATGGGCACAGTCCTGCCCTGCCACACTGCCCAGGGAATGGGGTGACACGTCAGGGACACAGGGATGCAGCTCCATCCCACGGATAACAGTCCCAGCCTCCTGCCAAATGCCCCAAAGAACCCTTTCCCAAGAGAACACTACAAAGGTGGAGGAACACCCAGCCCCACAAATCCCCCCACACAATGTCCTGGCCCCAAACACCCAGAGCAGCCCCCAAAGCCCCTCCAAAGACCCCTCACAGTAATGGAGCGCCCTGGGACGCCCTCAGCCCCCTCCTCTGTGTCCCCTGTGACCCCCCAGACACCCCCCGGCCCCACAGCCCCCTCCAATGCCCANGACCCTCCTCCCCGGGCACACAGCGCACCGCGGGCGCCCCCAGGCCCGTAACCGCCTTCAAAGCATAGAGAGCCCCGGGAAGGCCCCCAAAACGCCTCTCAAGGCCCCGAGGGAGCCGGGAAAGGCCGCCATCCCCCCACTCCCCCTTTGAGGCCTCACTCACCCCGTCCCCGCCGCGGCCGCTCCCTCAGGCGGGCGGGGGGGGGGGGCCCCCCCCCGGGCACCGC
>WEIV01016809.1:44599-88295 GCA_013390005.1 Calyptomena viridis
CCCCCTGCTATGGCCCCGGTCCCCCCCCCCCCCCACCCCCCTGGCATGGGCCAGGGTCTGCCCTCAACCCCCCTGGCATGGGTCAGGGTCTCCCCTCGACACCCTTGTCATGGGTCAGGGTCCTGTCATGAGTCAGGGTCTCCCCTCAACACCCCTGTCATGGGTCAGGGTCTCCCCTCAACCCCCCTGGCATGGGTCAGGTGTTCCCCTCAGCCCCCCTGTCATGGGTCAGGGTCACTCAACCCCCCTGGCATGGCTCAGGTGTTCCCCTCAACCCCCCTGTCACGGGTCAGGGTCACTCAACCCCCCTGTCGTGGGTCAGGGTCACTCAACCCCCCTGTCATGGGTCAGACCTGAAAGTGCCAATATTTTTGTGCCCAGGTGGTGGTTGTTGGCTCAAAGGGACCTTTGTGGACCATGTAAAACACAGCAGCCTCCAACACCCTCTCAGGCTGGTTGTGGCTTTAGGTGCCAAGATCTCCAAGGGTGATGATTCCCAACCCCTCCAGACACACTTTTGGATTGTCCCACCCTCCTGCAGAGGAGGGTTTTCCTCATGTCCAACCTCAGCCTGTCTTGTCTTGTTCCCAAGAAATTTGGGTGATTTGACTCCTGCCTTCTTCTGAGTCTGCTCAGGATATGCACTTCACAGCTCCATGTGGGGACCCTTGATTTTGTTCCATCTTCTGAGGCAATTTCCTGCAGAGAAGTCAGTTATCCCCCACTGTCCCCCCATGGGTTTAGTTCTGCTTTCCCTCCAGAATCACTGGCCCAGAGACACCAACCCTGGTGGTGTGTTCTCCCCCCCCACAACACATTTCCACCCAGCTTCCTCATTCTCCCCTAGTAATGATGAGAAAAGTGGACAAATTGGGGTCCAGCTCCCTGCCTCCCGTCCTGGTAATGGGGTTTTGGTTCATCTCAGTCTCTTGGAAATGCCTTTTTCTTATGTCTGTCTCCCACTGGGTTTGTCCCAAATCCTAGGAGGGATCTGAGCTTGGATAAAGGATCCAGAACCACAATTCAAGATTTTTCCTGGAGTCACTTTGGGGTATCCCACCTTCAGGCCGTGTCTGGAAAGAGGCTTTACAGCAACACTGATTCCCAGCTGAATCATGAGGAGCCCTCCATGAGCAGGGATAGGGTTTGGATTCAGCCTTGGATGATCTCCAACAGCAAGATCTTCAAACTGGATGTGGCCAAACTGTGCCCCATGGCTGGAGTGGATGTGGCTTTTTGTTTTATGGATGTTGCAGAGGAAAAAAAAACCCGACAAAATCGATAGTGAAACTCCTTCCCACTCTCTGGAATCGACCTGCTTATGGAAGGATGTGGATGTGTGTGCTGGGGAGCAGCACTGAGCTCCTCACTGGGAGTTTAATTATTTATCAGTTAATGGGGATGCTGGAAAGCCAAGTCAGGTAATTCCTAATCGATACCAGACTCTGATTCATTAGTGTGGGCTCAGGAGAGATGCAGGGATGTGGAACAGATCTCTCTCAATTATAGGAAATTATAGCACTGAGGGTTTATAGAAAGAGGAAGAAAATAAACCCAGAGTGCTCTGATTGCAAACCCATTATCAGGAGAACCCCGTTTTTGTCCAGGAAAAACCTTGGCTGCACATAATCCCAGCTGAAAACCGGGGACAACGCAGCGCTGCGGGGCTGGAAATCTTTCCGAGGGGTTTTCCAAAGAGGGGTTTTCCAAAGCCTTCGTGCCGGCGGCTGCTCCCGCCCAAAGCATCCGGCTCCGTCCCTGCGAGGTGCAGTGCGGAATTTTGCCGTCAGATGGCAAAATAGAGATGAGGAATGTGGGAAACACCTGCCGGGGGTGGCACAGGGAGGGGGGCACAGGAGTTAATCTTACAGGAGTTAAGATTTGCTCGGCCCAGGTGCTGTTTGTGGGCGTTGGGATGCGGGAGATGCTCCGTCCCCGGTGAGGCTGAGGGGGAGCCACGGGGGTGTGATGGATTTGGGTGCTGGTTCCTTTTTTAGGTGGGGGCACGGGCTGTGTGAAGGACCCCAGGGTGGGTTTTGAGGACGTTGCAGCCCAGCTTTGCCTTAATAACACCAACGGTGTGGGGGGCGATCCCTGTAAGGGCTCCGTGATCCTTGTGGATCCCTTCCCACTCAGGATATTCCCTGTTCCTGTGTCTGCCAGCACCATGTCCCAGAGTGTCTGCACTCCCACCACAGCATCCCGGGATGTGAGCAGGACAATCTGCTTCCTGCTTTTGTCTGGGAAACTTCTGACTTCCCCTTACAAAAACAACCCAGGAAAGCCCAAATAAGGCATCACACCCCGAGTGAAAAACAACAAAACAAGCCACCCCCAAAGTCGAGTTGCTGCCTGAGATAACTGGTCTCAAAGGGCAGCACTTACACCGGGTGACAGGTGATTTTTATGTTGTTTTGCTGGTATTTGTCATAAGGGGAATTGTTTTCTCCTCCAGTGAAACTCACACCCACTGCTTTCCGCCACGAGGGCGGTGATAACGGGGAGCCCAGGCGGAAGCACTGCCTGCTCTCCTACCTGAGTGGCTGCTAAAAATAGGAATTAACTCAGCCAGCCACAGGCTTGGGTATAAAGAGGCACCTCCCAGGAGAGCCTGAGATCCCTCAGCGCCCGTGGCCGAGGAGTTTGTCTTGACCTATGTCCAAACGGGCAGAAATACTGATGGAAAGGTAAAAACCAAACCAGCAAAGGCAGAATGGTGTGGCCAATGCCCTGGGATTGATTAAAGTAGGATGGGGGTTGTGGCTTTGCTGTGATCAAATTTAGTGGAGTGATTTATTATCGGGGGGTTGGTGGGGTTTGGTGTTGGGTTGGGGGAAGAAATTTGTCCTCTTGATGCCAAAACCAGGCCAGGGAGGGGTGGTGGGTGTGCTGGTGTTGTGATGATGCTCATTGAGTCTGAGGGGAGGCTGATGCCCAACTCCAGGGTGGTTTGTACAGCTGAGTGTGTTGGAATTTGGCACTGGCTCCCCGTGTGCTGCTCGGTGATGGAGAAACTCTGGTCTGGGCCTGGTTCTCTGAAGGGTCAAATTGGTTTTGGAGGTAAAACCAGCACAAGGCACCCTCAGACTTCTCTGCTTTTCCCATAGCAGCGTTTCTGTTTAATTTTGCCTGTAAATATAGAGAAAAAGGGCGATGGGAAGGGCAGGGAGTGGGTGCCCCCAGTTCCATTCACCATGTGCTGGTGGGAGCTGGAGGGGCCGTGTCACCCCAAGGGGATGGAGGAGATTTGCAGGAGCACTTTCCCTTGGCCTCTCCAGCAGCTGGGAGCACCCAGACTTGTCGAGGAATTTTTATTTATTTTTTTTTAGCAGCCCTTTAAGTGAAAATACTCAAAAATCTGGGTTGTGTGACTCACCGGGTGTCGTTTTTCATCGTCGTGTGGGAACACATTGGAATGGGATGACAGGATGGGTCTGGGTGATGCCCTTGGAGGATGAAACCTCTTGGATGATGTCCAGGCTCTCCCTGCCCATCTCCCCCTCCCTGTAGTTTCAGTTCCTTTATCAGTGGTTTCCACAGTCCATCATAAAACCCCACGTGGGCTCCAGGAACTCTCAGACAACAACTATAAAAGTGGCTGATCATTAACCAGGAATATTGTCTCGGACACCCCTGGGTGCCAGAATGGGAGGGAATTCCAACCATGACCAACCCCACCTGGGGAAACAGAACAAAATCCAGGCTGAAAATGTCATTTTTCTCCACAGCAACGTGCAGGATCTGGCTGTGGAGACGCCTCGGTGGGATGTGGGGAGGCATCCATCAGGAAAGATCCTGTCCCTGGACAGGCAGGGAGCCAAGAAAGTGCTGGAGATTTACGTCAGGCGCTCGCTGAGCTGCCGTGAAAACCCACCCGTGGCCAAAAAAACACCCCAGGAGAGACCTGGAGGGAGAGGGAAGAAGACACAAGGGCTGCAACGGTCGGAAAGCGACTTCTGCACGTACTCATGTGCCAAATCCAGCCCAAAGAAGGACCAGGAGGAGGGACTCAAAGTGCCAGACCTGGAAGAGGTGCTGGATGATGACAGCAAAGCTCCCCAGGAGCTCCCCAAAGAGGGGCTGAAGCCCAAGAGGAAAAGCACAAAAAGCTCTTCCCAGGGCAAACCCCAACATTCAGGTTCCAAACCAACGTGGCTGAAAAGTTTCTTAAACCTCTTCTTCAAGAAGAGCCCCGAGGACCAGAAGGAAAACGCAAAGGACAAAGATGCCAAAGCTCCTCAGGGCTCCAGAGCAGAAGGAGCCAAGAAACACAGAGGAGACTCAAACACGTCCCCGACCCCGGGCAGGGCCCCGAAGAGGAAAACAAGCATCAAGAAGGTTTTCTCCCTGAAAAAGCACGGGGAGGAGGAGCGGGAGGCGGGATCTGGGGCCAGGACCAAGCGGCCCGGCTGCCTCCCCCTGCGGCACGTCCTGGCACCAGCCACACCAGGTGGGACCCCCAAACCCGACCCCAACCCACCCCTGCTGCCAGCAGCACCTCCACGGGGCTTCTTTGGGGAAAGCCATCACCTTTAGTGCTGGTTTCTAGCAAAGCATCGCCCTCCCGTGGCTTTCTGGGATTCGGGATAGGTTTGGAGGCTCCAACCCCAACCTGCTGCCTCAGGGGAGGGTTGATCTCTGAGCACACATCACCCCAAGCCTGCTGCTGGCGGTAACCACCCAAGCACAGCTTTTCACCCCTCTGGCAACTCAGGGTCACGGAGGTTTAGTTTAAACCTGCATTTGAGAGCTGAGATTAAATCCTGAACCGCTCCAGGGCCAATGTGAGGCTGCTCAAGGTTTGCCCACGGGGATGTGTGTGGGCAGCTGGTGTGGCAGAGCCTGTGAGACGCCATCCCCACCCTTTCCAAAACGCTGCTGAGGGGATTTCTGAGGAGTTTAGGTGGATTCGGGAAAAGTCCCAACCGTTTGGTTTTGCTTCAGAGGGCGCAGCCACATCCTCCCCCCGGGGTGGACACCAGCACCTCCTGTCCCTGCTGTGGCTGCTTTTCCCTTTCCATCCACCACCCACAAAAATAATCCTCACTTCTGGACGTGCTTTATTTGCAGCAGAGGTGGAGCAGCCCGATGGATACTACACACAAGTCTCAGAAGAGATCGGGCTGATCGTGCAGGGCAGTGAGAGCCAGGGGAGAAGAGCAAGTGGATCTGGGGAGCCCCCAGAGCCCCCTGGCACCGATGGGGTTGGTGAGTGCTGCCCTTGGGATGTATAGAAAACATATGTGCACTTGTCTGGCTTTGCAAACCCCGCTTTAGTCCCGAGCCAGAGACTTTGGGTGAGACTTTCAGCATCAGGGCTTGATTGGGAGAGGGAGGAATTCATAGAGTCCCAGAGTGGTTGGGGTTGGTAAGGACTTTAAAGCTCATTTCATTCCCTGCCCTCTTTCCACTAGACCACACAAAGGGAAAACCCAAAGGCAGGAGTGTGGTTTTTGCTGGGTGAGGGTAACAAGGCACTTGGCCATGGGCTGAAATGGGTTTTGGAGGGATGGAGGTGGATAAACGTTGCTCAGGGAATTTTTCCTGGGGGCTAAATGGAACATCTGGATATGGAAAGGGCTGGAGATAATGAGGGGTGTCTCTCTGCAGATGAAGCCATCAGGAGGATCGTGGCCCTGCTCCGCAGTGCCGGAGATGAGCTGGACAGGCAGGTGAGAGCAGAGCTGAGGGAATTTTGGCCAAAACACAGCCACACCCCCCATTTCCCTGGAGTGGGGAAACGCCCAGTAAAACCCAGGAAATTGCAGCTCTTAAATTCCCCTGCTGGGCGTGCTGGTGGCTGCCCTGTGCCCTCCCTCTGTGCGGCACAGGGGGGACACCCCGAGGCACTGGCTCATCCCGGGTGTCCCCTGTCTCCTCCCCAGGTGAGGGAGGACGCTCGGCTGCAGCTCTTCTTCAGACACATGTCCTACAGCTCCTTCAAGGACCTGGCTGACGCCTACGTGCAGCGGGAAGTGACGGCCAGCAGAGCCCACGCCGACCCCCAGGAGATCCAGTTTGCCTTCACGGTCCATCTCACGGCCAGGCTGGCTGGGATCTGCAGCCAGGCAGTCAACAGGATCATGGGCTTTGGCACTCGATACCTGGAGGATTCCTTTGCTCCCTACGGCAAAGTTGTCCCGGTAAGGAGGAGGCTGGACCTGGGAAGTTGTGGCTGTGCCGCCCCTGGAAGTGTCCAAGGCCAGGTTGGATAAACGTGGAGCGACCTGGGATAGTGGAAGGTGTCCCTGCCCATGGCAGGGGTGGCACTGGATGAGCTTTCATGTCCTTTCCTGTCTCCTGCAGTCCGTGATTCCATGAGTGTTTCCTTCTGTCTCAGCAGAACAGAGAAAAGCTCAGCACAGACCACTGTGACAGCCCAGACTGACACTGAAGGGCCTGTGGTGCCTGGGAACTCAAGGATGAAGATTTACTGATGGGAGGGCAATCCCTGATGGTGACCTGGATGTGGGGTGAATTCCTGAGCCGTGGATTTAAAACCTTCTAAGGAAAACCACAGCAGCAGCCGGAGCAGCATGAAATGCTTAAAACCCACCTGGCTGGGGGCAAAGACTCTGGAAATGAATCAAAGTCCACATTTCACCCTGTATTTGCATTTTAGCCCCTGCCAAGTGCATTGTTGAACCTCAGGGGTGGGTGGTGTTTGTGTATTTGTATTTATTTACTGCTTTTCTATATGTGTCTGTGAATGTACAACATAATTTTTGCAGCTCCTGCTGTCAGCCAAGCACTCAGATTGGGGAAAGAAACCTCTAAAACTCAAATAAATTGGTGCCTAAATGGCAGCCAGCTTTGTCTGCTGGGTGTTGTGTGAGGCTGTTGTAGATGGAATAACGTTTGTTTTGCTCCAGCTGCTCCTTTCCAGCCAGATGCCAAGTGGCACAAGGGACTCTTCCAGCAGATCCATGGAGCTGTTCCTGCCATTTTCACAATTTATAGCCATTCCCTTTCCAGCAGAAGGAGATTTGCCACCCAAAGCAGCTTGGGCTGACACCAAGAACTGGGTAAAGCCAGGCAGGAGCTGTCACTCCCTCCAGGACTGAGGGGATTTGCAGCTGCCAGGGTCTCACCTACAAGCTCTAAGAAGATGTGAAATGTCAAAGGGATTTAAACCCTAATCACTGGGAATGTTTCCAGCTAATCTTTGCCCAGACCCCTAAGTAGGGCCATGGATTAAGGCAGCTTGGGGCAGGGGGGGTTGCCAGGGCTCAGTCTGGTGGCACCACCAGGAGCATCTCCCTTGTGAGGTCAGACCCAAGCCTGGGGTGAAAGGGGTGAAGTTTTGGGGTTTGGAGTGTGCAGGATGTTCAAGTGGGGTGAAGTGGGGTGGTCTGGGCCATGTGTGTGGGGACAGTCCCCTGTGGGCCACCAGTGCCAGCCGGGTGTGCCCAGCACCTCCTCCCTGGAGGCTCTGACCTCAGTCCTTCCAAAACTCCAAAGGAAAATGGGGAAGCAGAGCCCTTGCAGGATGGGAGCAGCCCTTCCCCACCCACATCCACATCCCCATCCCAGTTTCTGAAGGTTTTAAGGACAGAGGGTTCAGTCACCAGCTCATGAAGAGCCCAAGGGAGGGGGGATACTTTACAGGGGCTCTGTCTAATTTAGCCCGGGGTAATTAAATTTGAAGTGAAAAACACCAAATCCCACTCCTGGCTGCTGCCAACAACAAGTGCAGTGTCAGCACCATGTTTCCTTTTGGCTGGGAACCCAGCTGGGAGATTTTACTGCAGGACAAACCAAAACTTCTCCTCTGTGTCTGTACCTGTCCTCATGTCCCCGTCCCCTGCCCGGAGCCCGGGGGACTGTGCTGGGCTGGGACCAGGGCAGGGTGAGCTGGGGATGTGGTGGGGAACTGGAGGATGATCCCTGTTTGTTTGGAGCTCCTGCAGTGCCAGGGGCGGGTTGGGATTTGCATGGAGCAGAAAAGGGCTCTCTGTCTCCTCACTGACTTTTACAGAGGATTTCACCTTCCCTCGACACTTGGGATGCGCCTGCCAGGTGAAACACCAGCCAGGAAAACAACTCCTCTCTGCCATTCCCTTCTCCTGTGCTATTCCCAACGCCACAGCTGAACCAAATACTCTCCTTCTGTGGCTCCTGGAGCTTTTCCCTCCCATCGGGGCAACCGGAAAAACAAGGAAAAAACCCTGCCCAGGACAAACCAACCCCGCCCTCCCTGCACAGGACGGTCCTGCTCCCAAATAACCCGATTTAAAGTAGGGATGCTGCTCCAGCGCAGCGGGATGAGGTTGGGAGCAGCCACAGCTGCCTTGAGTGCAGCACCTCGTGTCCCTTTTCCCGAGCAGCTCCAGCACCTTGGATAAATGTCTAGGTCATAAAACTGAGCACCTGAGTGCCCGTGGCACTGCAGATATTAAGAAGGTTTTAAAGAAGGGCAAGTTATTAGTCCCGGAGGTTTGAGCCGTTTCCAGCTCTGGGCATTACCTTCATCCTTCCCTAAACACCCCGTTGTGGCTTCCAACAGCCAAGGCAATCCCCTCGCATGAAAATCCCTGGGATCACCGGCCATCTGGGCACTGATCCTGCCCTGCACAGCCCCCCCTGTGCTCAGTGTGAGCCCGGGGGCTTCTCCCAAAACCATCTCAGGCCGCTGATGGGATCCTTCATCTCCCGCGTTGTCAGTCCCGGCTAATCCTGCTTTGCCGAGGTGGGGGGAGGGCGGCTTATAAAATCAGCCCAGCACTTAATGAGCCAATTAATGCAAAATTTGCTGTGGCTAAGAGGATGATGACAAGGTTTCATCTCGCAGGAGCACGGAGCTGAGCCGGGGGGGACGAGGTCTCCTGGGGTGCTCTCCCAGGACTGCAGTGCTGGCAGCAGGGAGGGCGCAGGGGGGATTTGCAGCCCCCCAACACCCCTTTGGAAGCCCCCCCGTGACTCACTGCAGGCCCATGGACAGAGCAGCGTGTTCCCAAAGGTCATTTATCCCAAAGGGATCATTTATGCCTTTCCCAGACCTTGGCAGCCGGGCCACCACCGAGGTGGTGCAAGTGCTGAGTGAAGCAGGAGCATCCTGTGGCTCTCCTGTTGGATTCCTCTTGGATTCCTCTTGGATTCCCCGCGGGCCTGGCACACACAACAGGCACAATTAATGCCCAGGGAACACGGGAACAACTTCCAGCGTGCAAACACTCCTGCACTTCCCATGCCCCGGAGTGTTTGGACCAGTCCCAGCAAGAGACGATACTTTTGTCTGCTTTTATCCTCGACTTGTCAGTGCTGGAAGAAAGTCCTTTAAACAAAGGGACTTCTGCTTTCCCAAGGGCTGCAGGAGCCGGTGGCATGAATCACACAGATCAGAGCTCAGATATCACCAGGAGGCTGGGGAAAGGCTGTGGAAAGGTTGGGGCATGTGGGAGACTCACCCAACGAGGGGATAATGTGAAACATCAAAGAGAAATGAGGAGCTGCAGTGGATCTGAAAGCCCTGATTCAAGCAGTTTTTCACCTCCAGGATGATTCAGATAATTATTTGATGTCTCTTGGAGCCAGAACTTTGTGTCCTGACATCCAGAGACCAGCCCTGGCCGTGCTGTGACATTTCCCTGGGGGGTTCAGGCCGTGTCACTTTCACCCGGGGACAGTTTGCACATCTCAGCTCCCAGGACACGACTCTTGTTGAGGGGATAAATGTATAAAAATTTGGGGTGAAACAGCACTGCAAAGGCTGTATCAGGATGCTGGGATCACCCTCTGTTTCCCTGGTGCACAACACAGGGAAGGAGATCCTGTTCCTTCAGCCCATCCTTGTCCACAGGCCCACGTTGTGTGTATAGACACAACCATTAATAATAACATAATTTTAACATATGTAATATTCCCTCTCAGTGTTGAGGCTGTGTGGATTTGGACAACATAAGCACAGAGTATTTACCAATATTTAATAAATACATCTGTTAAAAATGGCAATTTTTGCTCTGTATGTTGGCAGCAGCACTGGATCATGAAAGCTGAAAAGACACCAGGAATATATTGAATTTCACCCTGGTTTTTTTAACCATTCCCCAGGAAAATGCAGAGAGCCCAAAGGCACTTTGATTTTGGTTCAATAACCACAGATTTGGGGAATGTGGTGCTGCTCTGGGGCCTGATTGGGAGGGGAGAGACAAACCAAACCCAGCTCTTTGTTTTTTGCACCCCTCAAATGGTACCCAAGAGTCAGACGAGGACAAACCCCTTCCAATAGGGAGCAATTATAAGGAATATTTCCAAACCCAACCCAGCCCTGCATCCACCCCTTGTGTAACACCCTCTGGCTTTAAGTGTCTTATACAAGCCTTTACTCACTCAGTACTGAGCTGTGCCTAAGCCGGGATTGATGGAGAATCCTATTTGGGAGAACACCCTCGGATGAAGAAAGCACGAAGCAAAGAGGAATTTTTGCACGGATGTTTCCAAGCGTGACGAGCACAGGACCTCCAGGACCATCTCCAGGAGAGCTCCTGGGGCCCTGCAGACCCCTTGGAATGAGAGGGAAGCCTGGGTTCAGCCCTGAGCATCAGCTTGGCTGCGGTGGAGGATTATAAGAGCCGTTTTGATCAGGGGAAAATGTCTGTTTTTAGCACAGGCAGCAATTAAAATAGCTCAGGAATCTCAACGCCTCGTGGAGGCACAAAGTCCATCTTCTGGATTCCACTGCACCACAGATAAGCCTGGAAGGAGCACAAGGAGCAAAGAGCCTGGGGCTCACCTGGTGAAAAAGCACAGCCCGACACATCGGATACAACCCCTGGATCCCGGGATGGCCGTGGAGGATCTCCGGGGTCCCAGCACCCCTTTTTCCCTCTCCTTCTCAGGCAGCGGCTTCCTGGCCCTGTACCAGGTTGGGGTGGTGCAGTCCCTCTTGGAATTGGCTCCTGAGCTCCTGAAATCCGCCTGCAAAGTCTATGGATCATCCGCTGGATCCCTCATTGCAGCCGCCGTGGTGTGTGGGGTCGGCCTTGGTAAGAAATCTGTCACCCCTCTTTCCTTATTCCATGGGTTTCGTTCCAAAATGATGCCTCCAAGCAGCTCTTCTAATTGTTTTAATGAGCCTGTTAATGAGTTGTTTTAATTTGTCATAAGCTTTAAGCCTTAAGTCACTTTTAGGCAGCACAGGGCAAAAAAAGTTGCCATGAGCAGCTTTGTGAGAGCCCAGCTTGGGAAAAGTGCTGGAACTGTAAGTTTGGAAGTTAATCTTGATATGCTTTGATGGACAAAGCCTGGGATGGTGAGAGATTGTTGTTTTGTTGAAAATGGACATCTGGAAACAAGGACTTTTTGCAGATAATGAGGAAAACTAACACAGACTCAGTATTTGTGTTGGAAAATCCCCACTGGAGGAAAATACTAAACCCACAATAATTAGGAACTCATTTGCATAAGCGATGAGAGATTAATAACCAGGAGTGGATATAATATTAATGAAAGGGAATTTAGCAACAATGGACATTAATTTCTTTAAATCTGTTAAAAATATATAATTAGGTAAAAAAGCAGTGTATTAGTGTGGAGGCAGGACTTTTTTTGGCCACCTCCCCCCACTCCAGTGCTGCAAATAAAGTAATTCCTTGATTTCTAACACCAAAAATGCAGTGTTAGAGAGTTCTACTACTCCCAAAGGTTTTGGAGGTATTTGGCACCAGGGGTGAGATGTTGATGTAACTCTTGTCATGAGCCACTAAAGGAATCCAAGGTGTTGACACTCCTGGCAGCCAAGCCATCAGTTTTGGGTGATGTAAACTGAAATAGCTGGTTGTGACAGTCTGAATATTCTCTGTCAGCTGGTGAGGACATAGTGTGTGGAGAAATGTGGATATACCTGTATTCCATTGGCTTGTTTTCCTGCTGAAGGAGCAGACTTTCCCTTCTGCTGGCAGCTCTGAGTGCTCAGATGTGTCCCAAATCCAGTCTAGGTGGCTGTAAACTTGGCATTTACATGGGATGTGTCCATGTGAAGCCCTCTATGTTGTTCCCTGTGGATCAGATCCTTTGGGATCCTTGGCTAGAAGGGACAGGAGTGGCTGTCACAGGTACCCACAGAGCTGACAGCCCTGTCTGGATGTTATTTTGGGTTATCCCACCCAACCTTCCCCAGAACAAGGGAAGATGTGATGGCATTCCCATTCCCAGAGAGCTGAGCATCTTTCCCTGTGGCAAAAGCTCCAGGGTTTATAATCAGGATGTGCCTGAGGGAACAGCAGCTCCTGCTCCATCCCAGGGCTGGGATTTCTCTTCTTGCTGCAGAGACATTTTCCTCTGACCCTCTGACCCTCTTCCAAGAAAGTGGGAACAGGCCCCTCTAGGAAAGGGCTCCTCCATGTGTATAATTAATTCAGAGGAGTTAATCCACTTTTAATAATCACATCCTCCCATATTTCCAATTAATGCCCATGTGTAAACAAGTGTACACAAGACTTAAAGCCCTGAGGGCTGATCCAAGCTCTGCTTCAAGGAATGGGGATATTTAGGAGGAGCAGGATGGGGTTTAGGGGCCAAATAGTGATGGAGGAAGCCAGAAATATCCAGTTCCTGAAACCCCTGGTGGAATGATGGGACTGCTCTGCTGGAGGTCAAAAATAGTTAAAAATGTTGGCAAATATGTTTAGACAAAGCAGAAATAAACATTTCTGCCTGTGTGGGCGTGAATTCCTTCCCAAATCATCAAGGGCCCCAAAATGTCCTCTCTGATTCCTGATGCTGGTGGTAATGAGTGGAGCTGGGGCTGTGTAGGAGAGCAAATAAATTTGGGAACTGCTTTTTTGGGATGACATTTCCAGTGCTGAAACGGGGCTCTCATGTCCCAGGGGTGGAAGGCACCATCCACTCCGAGGGGCTGAGATGATCTTGTGCCTAAAATACCTTCCCCAGGGCAAAAAAAAAAGGACATTTTGGGTAGTGATGGCTCCGGGTTTTGGATAAGGAAGATGAACGTGGCACAAACTGTCACATTCACACTGGGGCAAAAAAAGGGTGAAAGGTGTTGGGGTGGCTGCAGTCAGGTCTGAGCTCCCCGAGCCGGACTGTCCTCTGCCACCCCTCTGTCACCTCCAGGGGACGTGCCTGGTCACCAAGCTGGGGCGGGAGGGGACAATGCCAGGGCACCGCTGTCGGGGTCACCCCTTGCGTGCCCCGAGTCAAAGCCCCAAAGGGTTGGCTCTCACCTCCTACCCCGCAGCTTGTGGGCAGTTTTTCCAGGTTTTCCCCCCACATTCCCAGGACACAGAGCACCCTGTGGGTGCATCACCCCCCGCCCTGCGGTGTCTATGGCTCTTTTGGGATCCGCGGGGACCCCGTGTGACCCCGCCGAGCTCTAATCGCCACCACACGGCCTCAGCACCGGCTCAAACACACAAAACCCCTCTTAACACCCGGGTGGCTCCAGTTGCCTCGAGGACACTCGGTGTAATCCGTCTGTCTGTCCGTGCAATCCCATCAGACGGCTCGGACCCCTCTGCCCCGCAAAGCCCCGCTGCTGCGGCTCCGTGCCAGGGCAGGGGCCCAGGGAGCCCAGCCGGGTGCAAGGGCGGCTCTTTGGGAGCTGGATAAAGTTTTCCCCGCAGGAGTTTAACCCCCAAAGTGGGAGATTCCCCCAGCTGAGCTCCGCGTGTCAGCAAAGGGGCCGAACTCCCTCCGCGGGATCAGGGTGATCATGGAATTTGCCGGGCTCCTCTCCCTCCCCATCCCCGCACAGCCTTTAAAACCCGGAGTGTCCGAGCCCTGCCGGGGCTCTGCTCCTTAAATGCAGCTCCTGGGATGTGCGGACACATGTAAAGACCATTATGGAGGTCTCAGAGGTCGCTGGGGGAGCTCAGGTGAGCAGGGAGCCCCGGGATACCTGGCTGGCAGCACAGCCCTAAGCAGAGGAGATGCCCCGGTCCTCACCCGTGAGCCATCCCAGCTCCCCCGGGCTTCCCACATGGAAAACTGGGCGTGGAAGGCAGGAACGTGTTGTGCAAGTCACAAAGGCACCGATAACTCAGCGTCTGCACCCGTGTCCCCCTTCCCGGGGCTCTTGGAAGCCTTTCCCTAACCCCTCCCTCGAGCATCTGGGATCCCACCGGGGGGGTCACCCTCAGAAATCCATTGTCCTTCGAGGACATTGTGGGGGTGACATCCCTCTTTCTGCCCTGCCACAACCCCCCAGCAGGACCATCCTGGGGTCACACAGAGGGGCTTTTGTGTGAGCATTGCTAAAACAGGATTAAACCCATCCCTGCCAGGGCAGCAGGAATATTGACTTTGTCCCTGTCTTTCCCCACTCTCTGTTTCAGACGACCTGAAGGAATTTTTCTTTGCCCTGGCAGCAGAAGTCAGGAAAACCATCCTGGGCCCCCTGTCTCCCAAGTGCAGCTTGCTGGCCAGGATCAAGGCTGTCCTGCAGAGGATGCTTCCAGAGGATTCTTACCAGTTGGCATCAGGGAGGCTGCACATCTCCCTCACACGGGTGGTGGATGGCCAGAACGTCATGGCCTCGGAATTCAGCTCCAAGGAGGAGCTCATCCAGGTACAGAAACCTTCCTCTGGTGCTGGGCCAGATCTCTGCCTTCTGCTTGGGCTGCAGGCACCCAAGTGTTGGTGCCTTTACCTGCACTGAGTAGAAAAAATTGTAGCAGTTGCCAAATTTTCTAGTGAGAGAAGGAGGAAGCTCTGCCAGAGCCGTGGTCCCACCACAATGAGCTCCATGAGCCTTGGAGGGCCAGAGGAAAAGGTGAGGTCCAGACTCAGACAGGAACAAATCGTGCTCAAAAAGCAGCAGGTTTGTGTCCAGCCTCATAAAGCTGATGTTGGTGGACTAATTAGTGCTAATGACTCTTTAAGTGCTCTGTTGCTGCTGCTGTGACCTCTCAGCTCCCCAGAGAGGTCCCTCCTTGGCCAAATTCCACTGGCAGTGATTTTCCTTGTTGTCTCAGTGCTTTCCTGGGAGAATAGAGCTGGACAAAGCTGCTGCCAGAAAACAAGCAGCTGATTAACCAGTAAATTAACTGGTTAATTTACTTACCAGTAAATTATCTGGTTAATTAAATGGAGGAAGAATCACAGGGTAAAGAACATGAGGTCCTGGACTTGCCTGTCCCAGGGAGACAGCAGAGTCTGGCAGCTCCATGGATATATTGGAGTTCAGCAACCCAGGAGCCTGGGATGCTCATTCCCAGCTGCTGAGGTTGGTGGAAAATGGTTGCAGTGGGTTTGCCATGGAGAAATCCCAGCAGGATGAGGGTGCCCTGTGAGGGTGTCTTGGTTTTGTCCAAAAACCCACAAAGATGACAAATGGCCCCAAAGCTTCCCCTTGCCACCATGACAGGGCAGTGATACATAGATTTGAATTCTGGCAGAGTTTAATTAGATTAATTTTAGTTACATTTCAATAGACTTAAATTTTTAATTAGTTACAAGCTGAAGTGCTACGCCCTGCTCAGGAGAAGTGTTTCAACTTTAATGAAATGGGATCTTTTCCCATTCCTGAAGCCTTTCTTCTTGCCACAGTCCAGGTGGCACCAACAGCCTTCTCCAGACATTGTCACAGCTGAATTTCCAGGCACCCAGTCAGGAGCTTTTTTCCGGGAGGACTTTGACAGGAACACTGACTTCTGCAATCCCTCTCCTCCCCCAGGCTCTCCTCTGCAGCTGCTTCCTTCCCATTTACTGTGGATTCATCCCTCCATCCTACCGAGGAGTGGTGAGTGATAATTCCAACAAAACACCCTCTCCCAGCACTGTCCCCCTGGGTTTGAACCCCACATTCCCTTGAGCAGGGAGGGATATGGATATTTACCTAGGGATATTTAGCTAATGGAGGAGGATGAAGCTTTTCAGCTTGTTCTCCATCCCACCCTGAGGTGATTCCTGGGTGGAATTGCCATCTGGAGAGACCTCTCCTGCTTTGCCTCCAAAGTGCATTTTCCTGCCCTGTGCTTGTGTGGGAGAAGGAGCTCAGCAGTGTTCCCAGTGCTCCTGCTTCCAGGGATGGGGCAGCCACAGCTGCTCTGGGCACCCTGTGCCAGGGCCTCCCCACCCTCCCAGGGAAGGATTCCTTCCCAATATCCCATCTATCCCTGCCCTCTGGCAGTGGGAAGCCATTCCCTCTTGTCCTGGCACTCCAGGCCCTTGTCCAAAGTTTCCAGCTCTCCTGGAGCTCCTTTAGGCTCTGGAAGGGGCTCTGACCTCTGCATCCCTGGAAGTGTCCAAGGCCAGGTTGGATGGGGCTTGGAGCAACCTGGGATAGTGGAAGGTGTCCCTGCCCATGGCAGGGGTGGAATGGGATGAGCTTTAAGGTCCTTTCCCAGCCACCTTTTCCATGGATCTGTGTTTGCTTCATGAGGCCCCTCTGCACTGTCATTTCACAAACATGGAATTCCATCAGCTGCAACCTCCAGTCCCACTGAAGTGGGTGGTGAATTCAGATTCCAAGTGACATTTTCCTTGCCCAGTGACTAATCCCCCAGGGATTTTGCAAATTTTTTTCTTTCCTTTTTTTTTTTTTTTTTTGAAATGAAGCTTTGTGAATTCAAATAATTACACTTCCATTTTAATGACAGCTGTGGATTTACAGCACCTGGTTGAGGAGCTGGCTGGGGGCCACAGGCAGGGCAGCAGGATGGCCTCTCAAAGCCTGGGATAAGGAGAAAGGGTGGGAAGAGACGCTGGGAGCAGAGAGGACGTGCTGGGACTGGTTTGTGGTGGGAGATGCCAGCTGTGGAGGTGCTGATTCTCCCCTTGGTGGCTCTGCCATTGTCCCCAAAGCAAACCTTCCCTGTGTCCTGCCCCCAGAGATACGTGGATGGAGGATTCACTGGCCTGCAGCCCGTTTCCAGCCTGGAGGAGCCCGTGATCACCGTGTCCCCCTTCACTGGAGAGCTGGACATCTGCCCCCGGGACTGCCCTGCCATCTTCTTCTGCTTCCAGATCTTCAATGGCAGCATCCAGATCTCCATAGAGAACCTGTGCAGGATCAGCTACGCTCTCTTCCCACCCAGTGCCATGGTAAAGCCACCAGGGCTTCTCCCTGGGGTTAAAGTTAGTGCTGCTCCTGCCTTCCCGAGGTTTAGGGTTCAGCTCAACCCCACCATTAACTGGGTTTCAGAGGGAGGGGGCAGCACCCATTGGTTTTGCAGGGTAGTTTTTTGGCAGGCCTGGCTGGGATGGGATGCACAACCTGCAAAGGATCACATGGAACAAGATGATCTTTAAAGCCTCTTCCAACCCCCAAAATTCTGTGATTTTATGAACACAACCCGTGTTTGCTGCCTTCCCAAAAGGGCCATCCCGACCCTCCCCAGCCAAACAGCCTCCAGGAGATCCTGCCCTGCCTCCCTGGGGGTTTTTAGTGACCTCAAGTGTTTCTCCTGGCAGGTCCTGAATGACATTTTCTCCCAGGGGTACCAGGACACGGCCCTTTTCCTGTACAGGAACAGTAAGTGACCCCCAGGGCCCCGTGGGCACCCCTGGGATGTGACACCCCCAAACAACGTCCCCTCCTTCCTGTGCCCCCCCAGATGCCTTTGGCTTCAACTACTTCGACGGCAATTTCCGCTTCGGCAGCACCTGCGGGAAAAACGATTCCACACAATCCAACGGGACCCGGCTGTGCAAGAGGGTCCCCCAGTGCCTGACCCCCTACTTCCTGCCAGGTGGGGCATTTGGGGTGCTGAGCTTGGATTTTGGGGCGTTGAGCTTGGATTTTGGGGTGCTGAGCTTGAATTTTGGGGTGTTGAGCTTGGATTTTGGGGTGCTGAGCTTGGATTTTGGAGCATTGAGATTGGAATTTGAGATGCTGATCTTGGATTTTGAGATGCTGAGCTTGGATTTTGGGGCGCTGATCTTGGATTTTGGGATGCTGAGCATGAATTTTGGAGTGCTAACCATGAATTTTGGGGCGCTGGGCTTGGATTTTGGGATGCTGAGCTTGGATTTTGNAACCATGAATTTTGGGGCGCTGGGCTTGGATTTTGGGATGCTGAGCATGAATTTTGGAGTGCTAACCATGAATTTTGGGGCGCTGGGCTTGGATTTTGGGATGCTGATCTTGGATTTTGAGATGCTGAGCTTAGATTTTGGGGCACTGAGCTTGTATTTTGAGATGCTGATCTTGGATTTTGGGGCACTGAGCTTGGATTTTGGGGCGTTGAGATTGGATTTTGGGGTGCTGAGCTTGGATTTTGGGGCATTGAGATTGGATTTTGGGGTGCTGAGCTTGGATTTTGGGGTGCTGAGCTTGGATTTGGGGCGTTGAGATTGGATTTTGGGGTGCTGAGCTTGGATTTTGGGGTGTTGAGCTTGGATTTTGGGGCATTGAGCTTGGATTTTGAGATGCTGAGCTTGAATTTCGGGATGCTGAGCTTGGATTTTGGGGTGCTGATCTTGAATTTTGGAGTGCTGATCTTGGATTTTGAGATGCTGAGCTTAGATTTTGGGGCACTGAGCTTGTATTTTGAGATGCTGATCTTGGATTTTGGGGCACTGAGCTTGGATTTTGGGGCGTTGAGCTTGGATTTTGGGGTGTTGAGCTTGGATTTTGGGATGCTGAGCATGAATTTTGGGGCGCTGGGTTTGGATTTTGGGGCGCTAAACTTGGATTTTGGGATGCTGAGCATGAATTTTGGAGTGCTGGTCTTGGATTTTGGGGCATTGAGCTTGGATTTTGAGATGCTGATCTTGGATTTTGAGGCGCTGAGCTTGGATTTTGGGATGCTGAGCATGAATTTTGGAGTGCTGACCATGAATTTTGGGGTGCTGAGCTTGGATTTTGGGGTGTTGAGCTTGAATTTTGAGATGAGCTTGGATTTTGGGGTGCTGAGCTTGAATTTTGAGATGCTGAGCTTAGCTTTTGGGGCACTGAGCTTGAATTTTGAGATGCTGAGCTTAGCTTTTGGGGCACTGAGCTTGAATTTTGAGATGCTGAGCTTAGCTTTTGGGGCACTGAGCTTGAATTTTGAGATGCTGAGCTTGAATTTTGGGATGCTGAGCATGAATTTTGGGGTTCTGAGCATGAATTTTGGGGCACTGGGCTTGGATTTTGGGGCGTTGAGCTTGGATTTTGAGATGCTGAGCTTGGATTTTGAGATGCTGAGCTTGGATTTTGAGATGCTGAGCTTGGATTTTGAGATGCTGAGCTTGGATTTTGAGATGCTGAGCTTGGATTTTGAGATGCTGAGCTTGGATTTTGGGGTGCTGAGCTTGGATTTTGAGGTGCTGAACTTGAATTTTGGGGTGCTGAGCTTGAATTTTGGGATGCTGATCTTGGCTTTTGGGATGCTGAGCTCGGATTTTGGGATGCTGCAGTCTCCAAGAGGAGCTGTGCTGCCCTTAAGGCTTTACTGAGTTATTTATTAGAATAAATGAGCTTTTGAACCCCCTGGGTTTCAGCTGGACAAGGGTGGGACTTGCACTTATTTAATTGCTTCTAAGCAGTGATTTTTATTTCCTTTTCTCTTGTCATTATGGGCACAGGGCTGTGGAAGAAGGAGCAGGTGAATGGACTGCAGGACCCCCTGGCCAAGGTGCTCTTGCAGCCCTACAGGCTCCCAGCTTTGTTCAGGAAGGGGTAAGAACATCCCAAGAGAGGCCCCAGGGAGTGACACACAAACCAGGGGCTGGGAGGGATTCACTATTCCCTGAAGGAAAACCCAGGGTGGGAACACCACGGGATCACTTGCTTATGGAAAACATAATTCCAGTGGGTATTTTACACCTTTTGCCCATCACTGAACTGAGCCTGGTTTGGTTTTGCAGGGTGAAGAAGGTGTGGGGGCTGCTGGAAGGTGTCACTTCCCTGATCCAAGGATTCCACAGGCTCCTCCAAGCCCTGGTGCCTGGTTTGTCCAAGAAAGCTGTGGACAGGAGGTGAGGAGCTCAAGGGATGCAAACCCTCAGCCACTGCCTCTGAGCCTGACTAAAAACCCCAAATCTGGGGGAGCCCACGTGGAAAGGAGCTGATTTTTCCCCCTGTGAGATTATTTTGGGATCTCAAAGGAGTTAGGAACCAGCTCAGTGCTGCTCCCACTGCAATATATTCGTGTTCCAGACATTTGTCTGCTGGGCTCTGTCCTGGCAGGACACCAGGCACGTTCACCAGGATCCTGAGAGATGTTTTGGCACAGAATCCTCAAGGATTTAAGGCATTTAACTTGTCACATTGATGGATTTGAAGCCATCCCTGTGTGCAAGTTCCTTCCCGTGCAGCTGGAGAAGAGACTCAGGATGATCTCACACGGCTGCAAATCCCTCAGATATGAGAAATCCCTTCGGGGTCAGGCTGCTCATCCCTGTTTTTCCATGGATCCCGACCCAGCTGCCCCCTTGTTCCCACAGGTAACAATCCTGGAAGGGCTCTGGGGGTCTCTGACACCGCCCTGGGAAGGGGTGGCAACACCAGAGCTCAGCCCACACACCAGCACAGCTCCTGGTTTTCCATGGAATTTTTGGGGAGTGGGGTTTTTTTCCACTTGGGAGCAGATTCTTTCTCCTGCTGCCCCTGCCCAGCCCTGAGCTGCTTTAAGTGACAAAGCTCTGGTGCTGCTCCTGTGACCCTGAGGGGTCCCTGGGCAGCTTCCCCTGCAGGCACACACAGCCCAGTCCCTGATTTCCATTCCCAATCCCCTTTTCCATCACCAGCAGCGTCCCTTCCCTTGCTTTAATTCAGATTACAGGCCAGGAATTTGCCAGGAAATGCCACATTTTAACTGTTCTCCTCCCACTCAAAAAACTTCTGGCTCAATCCACCAGAGAGAGGGAGAAGCTTCTGGGAGCATCACACTGGGCAAGAACTAATTTTTGTTCATTTCCCTGGAGTTCTTTCACTAATTATCTCTTCTTGAGCTTCACACACCCCCACAGCCCCGTTTCTCCTGCCTGTGGAGGTGGGATCCCCCTGGAATTTGCAGCTGTGGACAAGGATGGAGAAACCCAAAGATTCACCTCCTCCTACTCCAGAGTCCTGCAGACTGTGCATCTCCCATGGCCCAAATAAATCAGTTCTTTCCATGCAATTGTCTGTAATTTGCAGCCACACACAGTGGAGATCTGTACACACAATTAATTAATTGGCAGCACTCTTAATTATCCCAAATCCATGCTGCACATCAGAGGCTGATGGATTGGCTTTATCCCAACTGAGTCTCCCCTGTTTGCTGGTTCCCAATGGGCAGCAAATGAATCCCAACAGCACGAGCTGTTTATTGGAATAAAGAGCTCCTTTAATTGCACAAAGGGAAGTGGAACTGAGGGAAGTTTCATCCAAAGGGCCCTGGAGACTGCAGGAATGACAGTGGGGAGCAGCTGAGGGCTGCTTTGGTGGAAACAGATCCAAAGTTAACTCTGAAGGCTCTGTGAAAAAATCAGTGGCCTGGGAGTAGTTTCTCTGGAATGAGTTTGTTGAAAGAAACTGGGAGGGTTATTTCACGGAATCATGGAATGGTTTGGGTTGGGAGGGACATTAGAGATGCAGTTCCAACTCCTGCCATGGGCAGGGACACCTCCCACTCTCCCAGGTTGCTCCAACCTGGCCTTGGACACTCCCAGGGATGGGGNGCTCAAATCCAGGCACAGGGATTCCCACCCCTCCCCAGGCAGGGAAAAGCATCATCTCCACCTCTGCTTCCCTCCCTCTTCTCCAAGAGCCCTTCTCCAGGCTCCTGGGCTTCCTGGGAAGCACCACCACCACCTCCAGGCAGGATATTCCCATTCTAGTCAGCCTTAGGCAGTTACACTTCCAATGGGAATTAAATCCCACGAAGAAAATTCTTATCTGGGAATTGGGCACTCAAATCCACTGAATGTTTGAACTTCCCAGTGTGTCCCCTCCTGGTTCTTAATCCTAAAAAGTCAGTAAAACTCTGAGAGTTTTAATAAATTTTAATAAAACCCACCTTACAAGGAACACCCAAAATGGTCCCAGCACAGAACCCTCCTGCTCCAAACCTGCAGAGATTTACTGAGGTAAATATTGAACAACTCAATATTCAAATGAGCTGCTTTTTGCTTTATTAATCCCTCGATTTTTGAAGGGAGCAGGGCTGGTGCTGCCTCCTCTGCAGGGGCCTGGAGCTGAGGGGAGCAGGAGGCTTTGCCAGAGGCAATGGATGGAGGGAAAGTTTGGCATCAGTTGGAATCACCTCGTGCAGGAATCTTGTTTCACCCCAAGGGAGCAAACTGGGAAGCCCAGTTGGGATAAATCCAGTGTGAAATGCCTCCTTTAAAGGTGGATCAAGGGAATCCCAGGGTCTGGAGCAGGGATGGAAGGGGCTGTGGCCTTGCCTGTGATGCCACTGTCACTGTCACTGTCACATCCTTGTGCTCCTCAGCTCAGGCTCTGCCTCCAGCCCGGGCTGCAGGTTGGTTGTTCTCTCTTTAGAACCCAAACTGGGGCCAAAAGCAGCAGCAGTGGAGTCAAAAATGCTCTTCTGTGCCTGGCCTGGCCCTAAAGGGAGCAAAACCACGTGGGTCAGTTTGCCAGACACTTGTGGCAGCTCCTGTGGCACAAACTGGGTTCAAGGATCTGGTCAGAGCTGTTCCCTTCCTCTTTTCCAAAGGGCAACAGGGTGAGCAGGTTTGATATCCTCCAAATATTGCCCTCCCACCCCTGTCCTGAGTTTGCCCCATCAAACTGTGCACAAATGTGACTGGCACGAGAGCTGGGAGACATCCCAAGGCAGCAGGAGCTCCCTGGGAAGTCGGAGCCCACTGCAGGTTTAGAGGGAAGAACCTCAGGAGCTGATCCAAGGAATGCAGCCAAAAAAATACCTGTGCCCAGCCCTGTTGGCTGCAGGTGCTTTAGGCCAGACTCTGTTAGTCCAGGGACTAACAGGGGTGTAATTCCTTGTGCTGATGGCACATGGATAGAGAGGCAAATTCCTTATTCAAGAAACCAGGTACAAGCTGTTCCCAAGTTTATCCCTCTGCTGATTTGGCAACATCAAGGATATTTGTGCACAGATAAACAATGAAACAGCCTTTTCCTGGCCTGGATCATCAGGGCTTTTCCTTCCCAGAGCTGGAAAATCTGATGTGCTTCTCCTCTGGAGACTGAGAGCCCGGATTTACCTCCTGGTTGCTCCCTGGACTGACAAATGAGTCTTGATTCCTCCCAAAAGGGACCTGATTTTGGTGAAAAATGTTGCAGCTCAGCTGCAAACCAGAGACAGAGACCTCTGATAGTCCAAAGAAACCTCATTCCTACTGTTTTACTTCCAAAAACTCCAGGGAGCTCAGACTGATGGAGCTTTAATTATGGAAGCAACAGCCTCTTGCTGTGTCCTGCATTTCTTAGTGGGCTTAGAGTTGGTTTATTTTTCATGGAAAAAATTCTTCTTTCCTCTCATTTTGTGTTTTTCAAGCTTTTATTTTAGATCTGGAATGGTGACAGCCCTTTTCTTTCCCCTTTATATTCCTCACTTGTTGTGGTCCTCCTAGAACAATATTCGGGCCTTTTTTCACTTTTCATTTAATTTGTGTGGCACCATTTTAAATAATCAGCATGTTGAAAAAGCTGTGTGTTTTTTCCTGAGCTGACAAATTCTGAAATGTTGAAAAACTCTGAGAGAAAAAGGAAATAAATAATAAAATTGAAAGAAATGCTGAATTCCAGCAGATACTCCTTTGTATTCCTCCAGTGACAACAACACGAAGTGGGAACTGAATTGCTGAGGATTCATTGGTTTTCCACTCAAAACTAAAATGGGAGAGGGCATTATTTTGTAAAGGATTGCAGAAAAAAATACAATTTTTGGGTTTAAACTTGCCTTGTGTTGTTTAAAAACGCCCAGGTAGAGGTTTGCCTGCTCTGAGGTGCTTCCCTTGCACTCAGCATTTCCCTGGCTGCAGCCAGAGTTACTACAGGAGAAATTTGGGATTGCCTGGCACAGGAGACACCCCTGATGAAAGGATGTGTGGGCAGAACCTGTTGTTACCTTGCAGGGTGAATAAATAAATGGCTTTTTCCATGGGAAGAGCTGCTTTTGCAAAGAGCCCTTCTGACCCAGGCACAACCTCAGTCCTCACTCAACGTGAGGCTGCACTGACAACCCCCGAGCTGAGGGGGATTTTCTCCCATTCCTGATGTTCTCCCATCTTTGTTGGAGCTGCAAAGACCCTCCTTGGGCAGTGACAGCCCTGGGCAAGTGTCACTCAGCTCGTGGAAACTCATGGGGTGAAGGAAGTGCTGCTTCTCTACCTTTTTGGAGGTGGTGTGGGGCTTCCTGCTCCTCTTCCTCTGCTGCCTGGATGATCCCTGGATTCTCTTTGGCATCCTCGGGGTTTGTGGCTCTGGAGCAAAGCTCTGCAGGAAGGATCTCCTCGTCCTTCTGCCTTGATCCATCAGGGAATGAGAGGGTAAAGCCCTCAAAGTAATCCACATGGAAATCAGCTGGGGGGAAGAGAATCCAGCCCTCGGTGCAGGGTCGAGTGGAAAACAGGGATCCTGGTGATCCCATGGTTAATTGGAGCTGGGGAAGGGGGGCCAGGGGTCACCAAACTTTGCTGCTTTGTGATCAGAGGGTTGTCAAACACCACACAGGGCACCTGAGCCTCCACTTCTGTCCAGACCCTGGACAGAAAGCTCTACCATGCCCAGTTTGGCAGAGAAAAGAGGACTGACCATCACCAGAGCTTTGGGAAAGGCTGGGAGCCAAATAATCCCGGATGCAGGATTAATAATCTCTGCCCTGTTCACTCTGGGGGCACTGCCTGGGTGTAAGAGAAGAGTAAGCACTCCCAGCCACTTACTCAGCCTTTTCAAGAAGGACACCATGTCCTGGTAGCCCTGGGCAAAGAACCACTCCATCTCCTGCGGGGGGAAGGTGCCAGTCAGGGCCACCGGCCCGGGGCAAGGGGGAGCCCCCGCCCCCGGGTGCCTGGAGGAGCAGCTCACTTGGCGTGTGGGGAACTGGAAAAGGTGCCTCAGGCGGCAGAGGTTCCTTTTGGAGAGCTCCAGGATGCAGTCGGAGAAGTGGAAGGTGAGGAAGGCGGCGGCGCCATCCTTGGGGCAGATGTCGTACTCGCCGGCGAAGGCTGACACGGTGATGGTGTCCCTGGACACGAAGTCAGCCGTCCACATGGCCAGCTCCCCGTCCACATAACGCTGGCAGAGAGAGCAGGGCACCCCCAGCCGTCCTGGGGGCACTGCTGGGCCCCCCTTTGTCCCTCCTGCCCCACCCGGGTGGAGCTTCTGGGGCTCCGGGGCTCCCCCTTCCCAGCTCCACAGCCGGCAGCACCTCCCTGCCAGCCCCAAAAGGAGGTTTGGAAACCAGGAGGAAAGCACAGCAGAAAGGAGGGCGGGGGGAGGATGGAGGATTTGGGGAGGTGGGCAGTTCTGTCTGCAGGGAGCTGGGATTTGGGGGCGCCTGGGGTGTGGTGTTCCCTGTGCAGACACACTGGGAATACAGGTGTGAACAGCCCCGGTGCCACCACTGGAGAAGGGACACGGCTGGAGGGACCCTTGGCCTGGCCTGGGATGGGGTGTCTGGACCAAAGGTACTCACCACCCCGTGGTACGTGTTGAAGTTAAAGCCAAAATATCCTGGGATGAAGCAGCTGCACATCACGGCCTGTGGGGGAGATGGGAAGGACAGGGGTGAGCAAAGAGACACAAAACCCCGTTGCCCTTGGGAGTGGTGGCTCGTCTGGGCTATTTCAGTTGATATTATTATGTTATTATTTAATATTATTTAATATTAAGTCAATATTAAAACCCCCAACTAGGTTATTGGGCACCACCATTGTGTGATATCCACAGCCAGGGGTGGAGAAGGAGGAAAAGAACCTGGGAAACACCTCCATTTGCTCCCTGAGTACTCAGGATAATTCAGCCAGCAGCAAAAAGGCTGATTTTAAAAAATTATTTCAGCTCATGCCCCTGTCTGTTTTCAGAGGGTGACAAGGCCAGAAGTCAGGGTGAGACTGGTGAGACCCCAGGGCTGGTTGGGGTGATGGTTTTAAGCTAAAAAGGGTGAGATTTAGGTATCAGGAACAGGTTTTTTCCAGTGGGGGTGGGGAGGCCCTGGCACAGGATACCCAGAGATGCTGTGGCTGCCCCATCCTGGGTTTGCCTGCAGGGCTTGAGAGGTGTCCATGCATCCATCCATCCATCCGTGCATCCATCCATCCATCCATCCATCCATGCACCCATCCATCCATCCATCCATCCATCCATCCATCCATGCATCCATCCATCCATGCATCCATCCATCCATGCATCCATCCATCCATCCATCCATCCATCCATCCATCCACCCATCCATCCATCCATCCATCCAGGATGGAAGGAGTTCAGGAGCCAACAGGATCCAGTGCAAATGGGATCCATCCCAAGGGGCCATGAAGTTGGTAAAGGGAGTGGAGCACCTTCCCTATGGAGCCAGGCTGGGAGAGCTGGAGAGGAGAAGGTTGGATGGAGAACTCAGAGCCCCTTCCAGTGTCTGAGGGGGCTCCAGGGAAGATGGAGAGGGATTGTTCACCAGGAACTGGAGTGACAGGACAAGGGGGGGCAGTTTAAACTGAAAGAGGGGGAATTTAGGTTGGATGTATGGAAGAAATTCTTCCCTGGGAGGGTGGGGAGGCCCTGGCACAGGGTGCCCAGAGAAGCTGTGGCTGCCCCATCCCTGGAAGTGTCCAAGGCCAGGTTGGAGCCATCTGGGATAGTGGGAGGTGTCCCTGCCCATGGCAGGGGTGGGATGGGATGATCTCCCAGGTCCCTCCCAACCCATCCCATGACTCTGTGCCGTGGGATGTGGTGCTGTGGCTGCTCCCACCTGGATCAGATCCTCCCTGGACGAAAACTCGGACACGGTCACGGCCCTCCAGTCGTGCACACGGGTCAGGACAATGTGCAGCTTCCCAGACACCAGCTCGTGGGCATTGGGGGGCAGGCACTTCTCCAGGACACACCTCAAGTTTTTAAGGATTCCTCCTCCGGGAACCAGCCCCCAGAGGGACCTTTTCAGCCCAGTGAGGAAGGTCTCCTTGAACTCCTCTGAAGCAAAGCAGAGCAGTCATTGCACATCCCTTGTGTTATTAGTTATGTCCTACATTATGCATCATTTAGGGACTTTCTGAGCTGCACTTCCACCTGGGAAAGGGGCATTTTACCAGGCTGAGAAATGCTCCTACAGAGCCATTATTTTCACTAGGACTGGAGCTCTTATGAGCTTCATTTTCCAAGGACTTTCAATATTGCAGGAAGCAGAAATATTTTGTTTCCTTTTCCCATTTCTCTCCACGAGGCATCTTGAAAACTTTTGGAGATGTGGGAGAAAATGGACAGGAAGCCTTTGTACAACATTTCCTCCTGTTGGCTCTGCATCTGTGCTCCCTTAATGTGTTTTCTTTCCCCTCTGTGTTTTTTACCAACACCCCCAAATGCCTTATTAGAGAGAGAACTTCTGTTTCTTATATTAGACATGCTTACCATTAATTCAAATTAACAAGATGCAATACCTTCTTTAATAACTATTTCTAGTGTGTTTTCTCTGTGCTGGTTCATTTACCCATGTTTCCCACCCTCCAGAAACCAATAAAGTGAAATTCTGAGGAATTAACCACCGATTAATTAAAATAATCATCTCCAACTCCAAAACTCCCAGACATCCAACCTCTTTAGACTCTGAATGAACAGAAATGCACAGCCCTTACCTATATCACACTCACACAATCCAGCTATACCTATGATTGATCCTGAGGATGATCCATAGATCCTGGATGCAGATTTCAGGATGTCAGGGGACAATTCCCTCATAGCAGCCAACACTCCAGCTTCGTATATAATCAAGAAACTGCAGCCTCTAAACAATATAGAGTAAGGTCTTCCCTCTTTTCCACTCATCCTCATCATCCCTGCAAACACCAAGCACTGCAGCCACGAGAAAGCCCAACAGCTTCCAAGGGTTTCCCACGGCCAACCAACCCTCAGCTGAGTCTCACTGTCTTATATCCCTTTGTGTGACATAAATCTTTAAGCCAAATGTCCAGTGAAAGAGCAGCAGTGGGCAGGAGTGGATGGTGTGATGTCTTAATACCCAAGGCTGCTCATTAAAATCAGATTATTACATTGCAGGGTGTTTAAAGTGACCCTGGGCAGTGCCAGGGGGTGGGGATGTGTCACACTGATGTTCTGGGGGGCTCTTGGGGACAAAAAAGCTGCTTCCTCGAGTGGTGAACTCCTTCAGTGGCACCCTGAGGTCCCAGCACAAAATTCCAGCCTCTTGGGAGATAGGGATCAGCAAATATTCCCTGGGATAAGAGTCTTGCTCAAAGCTCTCTTGCCCCACTTGTAACGTTACCAAACCCCTTCCCAGGGAGTGGGGAAGGTGGTTGGATTACTTGGAGAAGGTGGTTGGGTTACTAAAGAAATCCCAACCCGGGTTGTTTGGTTGCATTTCACAATTTCAGGGTCTGAGTTGAATTAAAAAAGGGTAAAAATGTGGCTTCACCTGCCTCCTAAATGGCTGAGGCTCCAGGAGAGCAACAGGTCGATGAGGAATTAAAGAAAGGGGGGAAAAACCACCCTGACAAACCCAGTGATTTACTGATTATCCCCAGAAATGCAGCAGTGAAACACTGGGAAAATCCCACAGGGAAAGGCAGCGCTGAGCTGGGCAAGGTCAGAGATAACTGGCCAACACAGACAACAACCTGGACATATTTCCCTGGGATATGTGGGAATCTACCCAATATCCTCAGGCAAAAAGGCTCCCAAACCCACCTTGGAGATGCTCAGAACACTCTTGAGTTTTGAGGCAGAGCTGGAGGAATTTGGTGCCTGGGTGCAGCTTTTTATGCAAAGGGGCTTCCAGACTCCCCTTGGGGTGACAAAGCAGCTGAGTTTGTCTCCACTAACCCCCAAACCATCAGCCCAGTGTTGATCCAGCCCAGATTCCACATGGGAGCAGAGTGTGGGAGTCCCAGCTCCAGCCAGGAGTCGGGAGGCTCCTTGCACACCCCTTGTGGGATCAGTGCAGATCCCACTGCTGAGCTGCCCAGGGAAAGGAGCAAAATTAAACTGGACACTCGTGGAGAGAGGAATACAAATATTCCATGCTTAGTCAAGAGGACAAACACACTGGAAAGAATTTTCCATCTGCTCCCCAGAGCAGGGAATCCCAAAGAATTGGCTGCAATGAGATGGATCCCAGAAGCTGCTCAGTGTTTATGGGATGCAAGAGGGATGTGGGATTTGAACCCACAAAGCTCCTGAAATTAAGGAAAACTCTGATTCTCCAAGCTGGGGAATAAAACAGAGGCAGCCTTGCAGAAGCAGCAGCATTGCCACTGCTCCCAGCCTCGGGTTCAAGCCCTCTCCCAAACCAGAGCTGGAAATGTGCCGTGTGGTTGCTCTGCTCTGTCACCCCAATTCCAAGCCAAACCCACAGATCAGGTCCCACAGGGCCTGTTTTACTCCCCATTGCACCTCTGTACAATTGAGATAGTTGATAAATCCATTTGTTGTACCTTCTTACCCAATCTTGCAGCAACAAGAAATAAATAGTGTTTATCTAAGCACTAGATAAAAGGTGCTCAAGAAAAACAGAGGGAAGTCAAGTCTCCACCTGCTTATTCCCTCCTGGCAGGTACTGCCATGTCTCCATGGCTTTCAAATCCTTGGTCAGTCCCTCATATCTTTCAAAATGAGCAAGGAGTTAAAAAAAATTGAATTATAAACCTGGCACAGAGCCCTGGGTGGGTTTTGTGTCAGAGTGAGGGCCTCAAATCTCCAAGGTGGGGCTTGTAAAGCAGGAGAAATCCAGGTGATCCCAGTAGGAGTGGCCCAGGTTGAGTAACCAGTGCTTGGGAAATCCTGCTGTGGAAATGTAGAAGCTGCTTCTTGGCCTGTCTGTGCCCTGGGCCAGGATGGGATGGGACAGGCTGAGTGTCCCTGAGTGATGCCTGGGGTTTAGGAGGGTTTTTACCAGGCCAAACACCCTCACACCCTCTGGCACCTGCCACATCTCCATCTCTGAGCCACAGAGCACAGGGACCCTGCTGGTCTGTCCCTCATTTCTTCATCCCAGCTCTGGGGACAAAGCCAAGCACCCAAAGCCAAACCCAGTTTGAAGCTCCCACATGGAACAAAGGAATCCGTGTGCCTGGGAATACAGGACGATCCCCCAGACAGGACTGTCCTCCTGTGGCATTAAAATGATGCAGGAGCTGCCCCAGCAGCACAGCCAGGGCCTGGCAGCAACAGGCTGGAGTTGCTCCTGCCTCCCCAAGGTGGAATATTTGAGCACTGAGCTGCCACCAGACCAGCCTGTTCTTTCCCAGATCTGCAGTGCCAGGGATGTGACCTCAGGGCTGCCTTGTCCTGGGAATCCAGTGTGTTCCTAACCCACATCCAGCCTCTGAGCACATCCAGCAAGTCCTTTCAAGAGGAAGACCTTGAGGAATTCATTTCTGTGGGGCAAGGAATGAATCACCTCGGAATGAGACGTGCAGCTCTGGGAGCAGCTGGAGGAGCTGGAGCTGCTGTGCTGGCAGGATTATCCAGCTGGGAGCTCTGCATGTCCACAAATACCACCTCCTGCAACTGGGAAGAAAGGAAAATCCACGTCCTGAATGGTTTTTTCCCCTCAGTCAGCATTGTGTGGCTGCTCTAAATGCACTCCCTGCCTGAGGAAGCTTTTAACCAGCTCATCCAAGCTGCACCCCGAGTCCTCTCCCCAAATTTCCTGGTCCAGCCACACCTGTAGCACAGCCCAACATCAATCTAAAAGCCCCAGGACAATGGGAAGGATCCACAAGAGCTTTTTCCTCTCATCCTGGACTTTGCCTCTTCAAATGAAGACCCTCAGCAGTGCAAGGATGGGGGAACCCGCAGGTCCTGAGGCAGAATCTGAGCATCTCCCACGGGCAGTTTGACAAAAAGAGTGAAAACACAGGTTGCAGAAACCCCTCCCGATATTTGTGGGTGTATTTAGCATTTGCTACCATTAATAACATCCATTTGATGAGCCAAAAAATCAGGAGACCCAGCTGAGAAAGTTGGGCTGGAGAAAAGAAGGTTGTGTGGAGACCTCAGTGCCCCTTCCAATATCTTGGGAGGATACAAGGAAGCTGGAAAAGGACATTTCATCACACTCTGAAGAGAAAAAACAAATCCTGGGCAGGACCAGGAAGAATTTGGAGCCCTGATGCTGCTGCTGCAAAAGGCACTTGGAAAAAAGAGCTGCTGACTGGAAGATATTGAGGGAAAGGGGACTCCTGGATGTCAGGAAAGCAAAGCTCCTGTGGGATTTCCAGAACAGGGACACAACATCCCTCTCAGAGTCAGCAGGACTTGGCTCAGGCTGCATCCTGTGTCCCAAATCCTGGAATGAAAGGATGCAGGTTTTGGATTTGGCTCCCCATTTATGTAGCAGGACCATCCCAGCACCAAAGGGTTCAGCCTTTTCCACATCCCATGTCCTGCTCCCCCACAACACCCTCAGTTCCTTGGGGAATAATTGGAAAAAACCTCTGATGCTGCAGAGTCCAAACAGGGAATCTGAGCATTCCCTACAGGAAAAAAAAGTAAAGGATTGAGGGGGGGAAGACACCACTATAGAAATCCAAGGTAACAGCTCTATTGGGCTTGAATCTTCTCATGGAAGAGCCTAATCTTGGCAAAAATGAAAGACTTTCATGGAAGCTGAGCTTTGCTTTATTTGGGATTAATAAAGTGATTAATGGAGGAGTTTCCAAGGCACCTCCCCAGTTTAGTGCAGACACAGGGGCAGGACAAAGGAGTGGCTCTGCCTCTGCTCTGCACTTGCTGACACTGGCCCAGAACAGATTTTAAAGCTTCACAGCACAATTAACATTTTTGCCACTGATTTCGCTGACAACCTTTATTCAAAGCAGGAAAGAAAAGATTATGAATGTTCCACCCCGGACCTCGCCTTTTAAATTGGTATTTCCTTAAATTTGGCAGCTCCCAGTGCCATCAACAGAGTTGTTTTCCCTTCCAACAGGAACGTGGCACATGGACCTTCAGTCTACGTAATATTTAACATTAATTAGAGAAACCTTTGGCCTGTTCACATGACAAATATTCTCACAGACACACGACACGATGTCACTGCCCACAGCAGCCACACGAGGTGCCCTGGTGGTGATAAAACAGTGACTCCACCAGTGTCCCACGAAGGAGGGAGAAGGTGGTTCTTGCAGACAAAATCAAGTTTCTCTTGAAGGCAAAAAGCCACTTGTAAAAATTACTCAGAGTCTTTTCATCTTTGAGTAGCAGGTATTGGTTTATTCAGCACTGGGAGTGAGGGGATATTTCCTCCTTTCTCACTCACTCATAACACAGAATTACGAATCTTTTTATACACATTGTAATATGGTTATGTTTCATTACTATTCATTATTTTATTGGCTATTATTCTAAATTTCTGGTTGCTTATTATAATTATTCTAAATTTCTGATTGCTTATTATAATTACTCTAAATTTCCGATTGTGTATTATAATCATTCCTAAGCAATTATCTTTCTAAACAGTTATTTTGCTTCAAGTTTCATTTCTACAAGTCTCTACTGTATTAAAGTTAATAATTATGATATAAAGATAATATGGCAGCTACAAGGTTAAAAATACAAAGACCCTCTGAGGTCTAGAAATTCTGTAACAATTAAGGCACCTTAATGAGTAAAAATACAAAGAATTACTGAGGAGAATACAAGACTTACTAAGGCCTTATAAATACTGTAACAACTGAAGACACCTCCAAAAGCAAAAATATAAAGACTATTTATGACCTGAAAGATACAGTGGTAACTAAAGGCATCTCAGAATGCAGAATACACAGAGATACTTAAAAGAGACTTTCTGGGTGATGGCTGAACGCTCAGATGTTCAGGACAAGGTGTTGGATCTCCATTTCCAGCCTGAAGGATTTAGGGCAGGAACTGCTTCATTTCAGGCTGGGAGAAGGAATTCTTCTTCACTCGGGCAGTTTGGACAGAAAGAGTGAAACCAAAAGCTGCAGAAAACCCTCCCAGTGTTTGTGGGTGTATTTAGCATTTTCTGCCGTTGATGGGAGGTGTTTAAGAGGCAAAAAAATCAAAGGGGATGAGAATGTCGGGTTGTTCAGCTGGAGAAGGGAAGGTTGTGGGGAGACCTCGGAGCCCTTTCCAGTGTGTGGAGGGGACATAATGAAGCTGGAAAGGGATTATTCGTCGTGAAACAGAGGGATGGGACAAGGAGTAATGAGTTCAAACTGAAAGAGGGGAATTTAGATCAGATATTTGGAAGAAATTCACCCCTGTGAGGGTGGGGAGGTCTCGGTTGTCCAGAGATGCGGCTGCCAATCCCTGGAAGTGTTCCAGGCCAGGTTGGACAGGGCTTGGAGCAACCTGGGATAGCGGGAGGTGTCCCTGTCCATGGCAGGGATTTGGAATGAGATGGGATTTAAAGTCACTTCCCACTCAAACCAGTCTGGGATTCTATAAATCCTTCACAACTCGGGAGCACCAGCACACAGCGAGTGACAACAGGTCCTGCCTTGGGCTTCACCATCCGCCTCACACACGGTGGGGGCTGTGCAGAGAGAATTTAATATAACACGAAAAATATTAATTAAAGAAAAAGTGGTGTTTGCAAAACCTGGCACTGCGCATGCGCCAAGCTGGCGGTTGCCACGCCCGCCATCTTGGAGAAGGGCAAGGCTGAGGGCAACAGGCCCCGCCCCCTCGCGCGGGTATAAAAGGGCGGGCGGGAACAGCTCCCCCTCAGAGAGTCCGAGGGTGGAGGGGTTCGGTCTGTGTTGAAGTTCCTCAATCTTCTCCCCTTCTTTCTTTCTGTCTTTTTTTTGATACGTTAAATCTCATCATTAGACTGCTCTGTGTCTGTGTGTATCGTAGTGAGGCTGAAATTTAAGCCTAAATTCCCCTGCAGCAGGTGCAGGGTGTGGGTTCTCAGCAAGGCTCGGAGGGTCCTGGAGCCGCCACAGGACTCCATTTGTAGAATAAAATCATGGAATATTCTCAGCTGGGAGGGACCCACAAGGTCAATCCAGCCTGATTGTTGGGTTGGATGGGGCCTGGAGTAACCTGGGATAGTGGGAAGTGTCCCTGCCCATGGCAGGGGGTGGAATGACATGAGCTTTAAGGTCCCTTCCCACCCAAATGTATAAAAATTCAGCTTGAGAGAGCTCAAAAAAAGGTGGTGTAGTCCCAGCTTTCCAGCTCAAAGCAGCATAAACTGGGAGTTCAAACCAGGATGCTCGAGGCCTGGTTTGGTTGTGTAGAAGTGAAAGGTTTTAAGGAAAAATAAAGGAGGAATTAATAGATGTGCCTGTGTGTCCCAGGGCTCCTCCAGGCTTTGGCAACAATTCCAGTTTCATGAAATGCAGCTGCTTGTGGTGAAAGGCACCAGCTGCTTTGCTCTGGGAAGGGATGGAAACTGCTGTCAATGGAATATTTGAAAATATTCAAAATATTTTAGCAATAAGAGCTCCAGAAGCTTAAATTGTAAAAAACAAAGGAGTTTTTTTCGTATTTTGGGTGTTACTCGTGGCACAAGCAGGAGCATCAACTTAAGGATTTGTCCTGCTGCTCCTCGTGGGTGTCGGGTGATTCCCTATTTCTGCTCAGCTTTAACACCCAAAAGGAATTCCAAGCTCGGGCAGGAACAAAACTTGTGTAATGGGAAAATCTAAGATCCAATTCCCAGTCTTTAAACACTTTGTCCTCCAACGTGGCACCGAGCTCTGGGCAAACAGATGGTTTGACCTTCCTCCTGTCTCACTTGTCAGAGCGGGTTGGGCTGTGAGGCGCCGAGTGTCCGTCTGGGAGCAGAACCATCTGGAATGTGGCTCTGGATCCCGCTGGTTGTCAGCTTTGGGGATGGATTCTGCATCCCTACAAGCAGCTCCTGTGGGATTCGGAGCCTGGGTGGTGGGAAGCAGCTCCTGGAAAGGAAAAGGCTCGGTGTGGTGCTGGTGGATTCGGTCACACGATGCAGAATAAAAGCTGAATAAAGGCTCTGACAAATGTCAGGAGGAGGCCAAGTGTTGTCCTTGTGTCCTTGTATTTGTGTCACGTCATCCTGCCCCAGTCAAGTAATTAATGGGACCAGTGATGAGAGCATTCCATGGGCAAGACAAAAGGGACCCCAGGGAGCCTTTGGCATCTGTCACTGGCACAGGTTTGACCCGGGCAGGTTTTTGTAGCCAGAGCTGTTTGGAGTCACAGCCCCTTTTGTGCCTCAGTTTTGCTCTTGTGGAGGGGCAGAACTGCAGGTTTTAGGCACGAGGGAATTGCAGCTATGGATTTATGGATTATTTATGGAAGGACCTGGCTGGCAAGAGGAGCTGCTTTCCCTGGACTTGTTGATCAGATGGAGGGGCTGTGCTTGGATGGCAACACACAGAGCAAGGCAGCACTTCCCCTTCTGTCCCTGCTCTGTGTCAGTGTCTGCGGGAGTCACATCCCGTCTGTCCCTACCTGCAGCCAAAGGGGGAGATACGGGATTGACGTGGGAATTTGGCACCAAATGTGGATCAGAGCCAAAGGTTCTGCTCCTTCTGGACAAATAACTGTTGCCTTCAGTGGCAGGAGCACGCTGAGCCCCAGGCTGCTGACTGCATCCCTGTCCTTTCCCTGCCACATCCCCTGGGATAAACCACCAAATCCCAGTGTCCCATGGAGGTAATTCCCAAAATAAGGTCAGGAAAAGGGGAGGGAGGGGTGAACCCTGTAACACACTGGCTGATGGTAGGAAGAGCCTGCAGACACACTCAGGCTTTTATAATCTGTAGGTCGTTCTGCCCTTATTCCCATGGGATCTGGGGGAAGTGCTGGGCTGGATGGAGGGAGCAAGAGCTTTGTCTCTGCCAAGGCCAGCGGTGCCAGGGGGAATCTCCTGGCTCAGGGATTTACCAAGGGATCCATTGCAGCTGGAACAGGTCGAGCCCAGTGTGGGTTGGTGCAGAACTGGGAGCAATGAATGTTTTTGGGGGAGGTGATGGCTCTTGAAACCCCTTGTTCACACTCAGGGAATCCTTAGGGGTGTGAGGTAGGGACAGTCACCATCTCCTCCTGTCTCTGCCTGGGGAATGAGGGAACATGGCTTAGCAGGGCTGTGGATTTATGCAGAACTGTGGTTATGAATTCCTGCAGGGCTGTGGATTCCTGCAGAACTGTGGTTATGAATTCCTGCAGAACTGTGGATTCCTGCAGAACTGTGGTTATGAATTCCTGCAGAACTGTGGATTCCTGCAGAACTGTGGCTGTGGATTCCTGCAGAACTTGAATTCCTGCAGGGCTGTGAATTCCTGCAGAACTGTGGATTCCTGCAGAACCTGAATTCCTGAAGAACTGTGAATTCCTCCAGAACTCTGAATTCCTGCAGGGCTGTGGATTCCTGCAGAACTGTGGATTCCTGCAGAACTGTGGTTATGAATTCCTGCAGAACTGTGAATTCCTCCAGAACTCTGAATTCCTGCAGGGCTGTGGATTCCTGCAGAACTCTGGATTCCTGCAGAACTCTGGATTCCTGCAGGGCTGAGCTGCAGCCCTGGATTTCTGCAGAGCTTCACAAGAGGGCAGAAAACGGCTGCGGAAGAGCGAGTGGCTCTGGGAGCCCGACGGTAACTTTGTGATGGAAAATTCTTAGGGACACTCGGCTCTGCTCGGAGGCAGAAGCATATTGTGGATTTGCCAGGAGAACTGGCATAAACACGGAGCAGAGAGCAAACCCAAGAGCACATCCCTGCCCGTGGGAGCAGTTTTGCATTTCATATGAGAAAAGCCACAGCTTTCCTCACCCCTCTGTCTCCCGGGGAGGGCAAAGGGGATTTATTCCAGCTCCGAGTGTGGGGAGAGCAGGGAGGAGAAAGGAAGCTGCGGGATGATGTTTCCTCGGGGCTGTGGGAGGCTGGAGAAGGGGATGGCTGGATGTGGTTGTGTGGTTTGTTATTCCCTTGCTCAGCTCAAGTTCAGCCCCTCTCATCCCAGAGATGCTGCTCCTCCTGTTTTCCAAGCAGGAATTGGGAGTTCACTGGCCTGGAAGTGAATAAAGGAGCTAAAGGGAGTTCTCCCTGCTGGATGCAAACCTCCAGCCACCACCAGACATGGTGGTGATGTCCAGGCAGACCAGACCCATCACCCCGAGTGTTCATCTCAGCTCTTGCTTAGACCTGGCTTAGGGAAAACCCTGCTGTGAGAGCNGTGGTGGTGATGTCCAGGCAAACCAACACCCTCAGCTCTTGCTTAGACCTGGCCTAGGGAAAACCCTGCTGTGAGAGCTGTGAGAGCCACATCAGAGCCACAAGCCATGGCCCAGGGAGCTCCAAGGAAGTTTAGATCCAAGGAAGTTTGGAAATCCAAGGATGTTTGGAGCTCCAAAGGAGTTTGCCAGCTCCCTCAGAGGGAGTTATATGTGTGAAATTATATGTGTTCACCCATATAAAGAGGCACTTAACCCCAGCTCCTCCAGCTCCTGTGGGTATCCAGGGGGTTTGGAGACATTCCCTGTCTCTGCCAGCATTCCCAGCTTGTCCTTTTCCACAGCTCAGCCCCGGGCAGCCCTTCTCCCAGTGCTGGGAGTCAAGTGAGTCTTTGAATCTTGACAAGGAGGAAGCTGGAAGTGCTGATTTTTCATTCCTGCCCTTTCCCTAAGAAGCCCATTGAACCCTGGGCTTGAACTGGGGTGGCAATTTCATGTGGTTTTCCTTTTTCCTCTGTTCCAATGAAGCAAGGACAGCCCCAGGCTCTGGATATTTATGTCCCCTCCACTGATTTATGCCCAGGAGTCCTGACTGGAATTTTCTGCCCCCTGCAACCCCCAGACAACTCCCAGTCCCTCGCCCTGGGAGCAGATGGAGAATCCTGGAGCAGACGGATTCCTGGTGGGAGCTGAACCCTGCAGGACAGCCCTGACTGCTCTGGGCTCCAAACCAGCCCAACAGGGAGCAGAGCCAGGATGGATCCAGCCCACCAAGGATTAATCTTACCCTGCCTGAGTGCTGGGAAGAGCCTGAAGAAACACAGCAGGGCAGTTTGGATTTGGGCTTGAACTTTGGGCAAAGCAAAATCTCCTAAAGCCTCACCTGTGAGCTGGGATTTGCCTGGGATGACTCCTGGCACCTGGGCCACCAGTTTTTCCCTCGTGTGGAATCTGGCCTGGAGGTGGGACTTGCTCATATGGATCTACTTCAGGAAATCAGTGCTCAAGTCTTTAAAATAATTTACAAGCCCGTTTCGCCTTGTGGTTTTTTATTTTTTTTTAAAGGAGCTAAAAATAAATCTTTAGTTGTAAAGCAAAATAAAAACACTGCCATCTTTCATTGCAGTTATTATACAGTAGCTGGCATTCTTTAGACAAAGCTTAAAATAACCATGAACATACCAGTGAAAATAAATGGGTGAGTCATGTTTGTTAACACAGGATTCAGAGCATTGCTCTTGGCTCTCCTCCTGTGGAGCAGTGCCTGCTCTCTCAGGCAGATCCAAGGATTTGGCTTGGCTGGTGAAGGAAAATTTGTGATCCATCAATTCTAGGTTGTTCTGAGTGGGACCTGTGTTTTAAACCAGGGGTTGTTTTTTGTTTATTTGTGCAGTCTTTGGCACTGGGGTGTTGGAAATATTGTGCAGTGTGAATTGTCAGGAGGAATTAGACTTGGGCCTAAAGTCTGGTTTAGACGGGTTAAATCATAGAATAATTAGGATTGAAAGGACCTCCCAGTATCCCAGGTTGCTCCAACCTGGCCTTGGACACTCTCAGGGCCTCCCCACCCTCCCAGGGAAGGATTCCTTCCCAATATCCCATCTCTCCCTTGAGTTTAAACCCATTGCCCCTTGTCCTGTGCCCATATAAAAATTCCCTCTTCCTCCTTTCCAAAGGCCCCTTTAAAGTTCTGGAAGCCACAACAAGATCTCCCTGGAGCCTTCTTTTCTCCATACTGAGCAAAAAATGGGGAAACTCACCCAAATATTCATCTCCAGAGCTGCTGTGAGAGCTGGGCTGGCTCCTGCCCTCCTCTGCTCCCCTTCCCTGGGGCTGGAGTTGACAGAGGAGGGGGAAGATGATACCAGCAGAAGCTGCTCATGGGTTTCAGGCTGTGTAGGGGCTTTTTTGACCCCAACCCCCCCCAGATTTCCCCTTTGGAAGCACAACTGGTGCTGGCACTTGTCTCTGTGCCCCTTGCCTGCAGCTGGGCACAGAAAAGTGTCATGAAAATCCCATCTCAACCATTCTGGGAGCTGCTGGGGAGGGTGGGCAGAGCAGCAGTGGCACAACAGTGCCCGTGGTGATGTTGGGCACAGAAAAGTGTCATGAAAATCCCATCTCAACCATTCTGGGAGCTGCTGGGGAGGGTGGGCAGAGCAGCAGTGGCACAACAGTGCCCGTGGTGATGTTGGGCACGGCCAAGTGGCAAAATCCCTGCCAAAGCCAACTCCCTGTGGCCAAAGCAGTGGGAGTTTGGACGAGCAGGATGGATGCTGCAGTTTTCCCTGGATGTTTGGGGGTGGATCAAGGAGACCTCAGTGACCCTGTGTGAGCCCTGCCAGCCCAGCTCTGGCTGTGGCAGGAGTTACCTTGGTGGCTGCCTGGAGGTGACTGTGCCAGCAGGAGGGACAGCTCAGTGCTCAGTGTCCCTGTCCTGCTGCCAGGGCTCACAGCACGAGCTGGGGGGACACTGAGGGAGGTCAGGGGGTGACAGGCAGAGTTTGGGGGGTGAGGGGGGAACAGGAGGGGATGGAGCTGCCACGGGCAGTGAGTGCAGGGCTTTCCTTTTGGGAAAAGACAGGTCCAGGCAGCTGAAAGGACTCCAGGAGAGGCAGCAGGGAAAATACAGAGTGAGGGTTCCAGCATGGAAGGAACTGTAGTGAGATGTGGAGTCTCAGCTGCACCAGCATCATGGAATCACGGAATCCCAGACTGGTTTGGGTTGGAAGGGCCCTGGAAAATCACCTCATCCCTCCCCCTGCCATGGGCAGGGACACCTTCCACTCTCCCAGGTTGCTCCAAGTTTATCCAACCTGGCCTTGGACACTTCCAGGGATGGAGCAGCCACAGCTTCCCTGGGCACCCTGTGCTTCCTCACAGGGAAGAATTTCTTCCCACTATCCCATCTAACCCTGTCCTCTTTCGGTTTGATGCCATTCCCTCTTTTCCTATCACTACATGTCCTTGTAAAAAGCTTCTCTCCATCTTTCCTGCTCCCTACACCCTGTAATCCACATAATCCATCTGCATCCAGGTCTGGTGCCCTGGGTGTGTCCCAAGACCCTCTGCAGGGATCTGGAGTGGTGCAAGGTAAAGCTCAGCTCTGCCCTGAGCTGGTTTTCACCACATCTGGGTTTGGACTTCAGCATCATCATCCTCTAGTCACCCATCCACGGGCTGGGAAAATGGGAAATATGGAGTATATGTTCCACCCCCTTCCCCAATCTTTGTATTTCCTGGTATCAGCCTCCTCCCACAGGGGGATTTCCATGTCTTCTTCTTTAAATACCCCAGTCCAAGCAAGAGGGATTCCTTATACTTCTAATGAAAGGAAAACCCCAACCCACCAGGGCTGGGTGGCACCACCTGGAACAGCACCATGATCCCTTTTTTACATGGATCCTTAACTTGTGATTTTCAGGGCAGACACAAGCTGGGAATTACCACCTTGGGAGGGAAATCAGGGGAAAAAACAACTGAAAAATAATCTGAGAGTGCTGGTGCTTGTAGCTGACAGAAGGCATTAGGGTTGAGTTCCTGGGACAGAGCTTGGCTTCATTAGAGGAGTTGCTAGTGATGCATATTAATTGAGGAGGAACACATTTGGGTTATTTATGAGAGACAGAAATGCTTTTGCCATGAATATTTAATGAAGCATCTCCCTCCCCCCCCTGTTTAATTTTTCCTCCGTGTTTCAGCCAAGTTCAAATGGGTTATTGGGCAGAAGGAGCCAAACTCACTGCTGTGCCATCTGAAAAAGCAGCCCTGAGTTGTGACCTGCCCTGTCTCAGAGGCTTCACACTTCCCTCTGCGCCTCTTAAGTCTTTGTTTTTTATTGCAAAGGCTCAGAGCTCCCAGCCTGGAGTGAGAATTCCTCCATCCTGCTCCTGGTGTTGCCTCCAAATGGTGCTCAGGCCCTTTGAGGCTGCCCAAAATCTCTGTATTCCCGCAGAGATTGAAAATCACAGCCTGGAATGCCATTCCCAGCCTGTATCAGCTGGAGCAGGATAACAATAAAGTGGGTCGAGACCTACAACAAGTGCTGGGTGTCCCCACATCTGCTGCTCCCCTCAAAGCCAGGAGAGACTCGAAACCAGAATTCCTTGAAGAATTTTCAGCAGAAAGGCCTCCAGAAACGCTTCCTCTCTTCCTTCCTGCACACTTTGATTTTTATCCCTTTGGATTTCTGGTGGTGGGCGGAGGGAGCCGCGAGAAATGTCAGGGCAACCCCTCTTGGCTGGAGGCTTCTCTGGACATTTTGGGATGACGGAGTGGCCTTTTCTAACATCCCCTGGCAAAGCAGAGGAGGAGGAAAGCTCCTTGCCTTGCCTCCAGCCCCGGCCACCGCAGCCTGGAACCGCGGGTGGATCGGGATGTGATCCAAGTCGAACTGCACCCTTGGCCGATGGGGGCGAGCGGCTCCTTCCTCTGTTTTCCTTTGGCTCCCGAACAAAAGGGAAGAAGCCAGAGGCTGCTCGCGGTCATTAGGGCTGTTCTGCTTCCCTGACAATGTGTTAATTGCCTGCCTGGCCAGTGGCTCTGCCGGGCCCTGCTGGGGCTCAGTTCTTCTTCTTCCTCCTGGGAAGGAAAAATAAATATGTGCGAAGAGCCCTGTGCTTTCGCCCGTCCCTTCCAGTGAGAAATGGGGTGTTCTTTAATCAGCTTTGTGCTCCACATGCCCAGAGAGCAGAACCGCTGACCCCCTGCGCTGCTCCGGGCACCAGTTCGGGGAGCAGAGGAGACAAATTCCCTCTTTTCCAGCGCCGAGGATGGATGCAGTGGGGCGGCTTGGATCCCTGGGTGGGATCCCTGTCTCCCTCTGCTTCGCCCTGAAGTAAACAGGAGCTGGTGCCTCACAACGAGCAGTGGTTGGAGAAGAGGGATTTCGAGTCCGGGAGCTCCGGGATTGCCTCCCCATGTGCCCGTGGAACGGATTCAACAGCCCGGAATCATCGGAGCTGTGTCTCCAGTCAGGGCCAGCACTCTGCCTCCTGCCTCGGGTGACAGTCAGCACACTCGGGCAAGGTTATTACGGGTGACAGCCTTGTCACCCCTCTCATAAATCACACACCAGCGCGGCATCGCTTGTGCTTAAATTCACCAGACAATAAACGACCCATCTCTCCACCGAGGGAGGGTTTTTTAGCACCGAGAGTGGGGTTGCTGTTCCAAATCCTGCCTCCTGGCTCCCAGGACCCAGCTGTTCCTGGCAGTTTCTCCTCACCTCGGCTGGCGGAGTGTTTTCCTCCTGCCCCGCAGCCACGGTGGGGCTGGTGGGTGGCTGTGCAGGGAGGTGACAGAGCCTTGCTTTGCCCACGGGCAGCTCTGATGAGGTTTGGCAGCCCAGAAGAGCAGCCTCTGACTCCTCGCCAAATATTTCTCTTTCTGCTTCGCGTGGTTTGGCTGGATTGGAACCCCCAGAGGTGGAGGCAGATGGAGACGGGGCCGTGTGGGGACAGTCTGGGTGTCTCTTCGCTCCTGTTTCTCATCCGTGGCTGCACGAGGGTTTTGTTTGTCCCCCAGCAGGGAATTTCTTTGCTTTGTCCACCTTTGCCATTTGCTCCTGATGTGGGGTTTGGGGTCAGAGCCCATAAAATGTGAAAGTTCCTGAAATCTCAGGGTAATGGTGGTGTTGCCTTGGCTGGTCTGGGCTCAGAATTTGGGGGTTGCAAATTCCATGACTAATTCCCAGGAGGAGCATCAGGCAGAAGGCTGAGATCACCCCCAAATCCCACAGGAACCATCAGCACTTTCCCTGCAGACTCTGCTGGGCCAGCAATGCCCTTTTGTCCCATTCCCATGTCCATGAAAACACTCCACCAGGAAGCAGAGGCTGGACCCCAGCCCAGGGGTGTTGGAATTCATCTCTGCCAAGGGTGAAGAAACTTCTGGAAGGACCTGACTTGACAGCAGATGAGGGGATTTTCTGGGTGGTTCCTGCCTGCAGTGACCCTACAGATTTCCATAGGGGACACTTGTGTGGATATTACTAAAGGGATGATATATATGAGCAATTAAAAGGATGGAAACCACCAGATCCTGCTCTTGGATGAGTCTGGATGCTGGACCATGAGTTTGATTCTCTATCTTCAGTCTGGAGAAAAAAAGGCTTCAGGGTGACCTGATTGTGGCCTTCCAGTACCTGAAGGGAGCCTGCAAAAAACAAGGAGAGAGACTGTTTATGAGGACCTGGAGTGATGGGATTGGGGGGGATGGATTCACACTGAAAGAGGGGTAATTTAGATGGGATATTAGGGAACAATTCTTCCCTGGGAGGGTGGGGAGACCCTGGCACAGGTTGCCCAGAGAAGCTGTGGCTGCCCCATCCCTGGGAGTGTCCAAGGCCAGGCTGGATAAACTTGGAGCCACCTGGGATAGTGGAAGGTGTAGGGGGGTTGGAACAAGATGATCTTCCAACCCAAATATCATGGATTCTACGATTCCATGATATTGCACCAGGGCTTCCACCAGCCCTCCCAGAGCTGGTGGTGGGGGTGGTTGTGTAGAAGGTGGCTCCATTCCATTCCATTCCATTC